>JAVDBV010079783.1:0-14085 GCA_032619315.1 Piper longum | reverse complement strand
GTTGCCTCAATTAGCCACACGATTTGTCGGCCAGTCCGAATTTGTCTCCCGATTTGTCGGTTAGTCCGAAGTTGGCCCGAATTGGTGTCATCTGGAACCTCACCAAGACATGTTGCCTCCGTATGTGGTGAGAGGGAGATGATTCGGGTGTTGTGATGTGTGAAGGGGAAAATTGTTGGGTTAATCCCACATCTCATTTGGAGGCAACCGGTAACTTGTATATATGCTAATGGGAAAGCCTTAATTCTCAAGCTAGCTTTTGGATTAAGAGAGGCCCATGAACCTGTTGCAAGTCACTTTTTGGGCCCGAAGGGAGAATTGTTGGGTTAATCCCACATCCCATTTAGAGGTAACCGGTGACTTGTATATAGGCTAATGGGAAAGCCTTAATTCTTAAACTAGCTTTTGGATTAAGAGAGGCCCATGAACCTGTTACAAGTCACTTTTGAGGTTCGAAGGGCCCAACAAGTGGTATCAAAGCCAGGTTGGTTTTGGTGTTGTCTCAATTAGCCACACAATTTGTCGACCGGTCCGAATTTGTGTCTCCCAATTTGTCGGTCGGTTCGAAGTTGGCCCGAATTTGTGTCATCTGGAACCTCACCAAGACATGTTGGCTCCGCATGTGGTGAAGGGGAGATGATTCGGGTGTTGTGATGTGTGAAGGGGAGAATTGTTGGGTAATCCCTCATCCCATTTGGAGGTAACCGGTGACTTGTATATAGGCTAATGGGAAAACCTTAATTCTTAAGCTAACTTTTGAATTAAGAGAGGCCCATGAACCTGTTACAAGTCACTTTTGAGGTCCGAAGGGCCCAACAAGTGGTATCAAAGTCAGGTTAGTTTTGGTGTTGTCTCAATTAGCCACACAATTTGTCGACTGGTCCGAATTTGTGTCTCCCAATTTGTCGGTCGGTCCGAAGTTGGCCCGAATTTGTGTCATCTGAAACCTCACCAAGACATGTTGGCTCCGCATGTGGTGAAGGGGAGATGATTCGGGTGTTGTGATGTGTGAAGGGGAGAATTGTTGGGTTAATCCCTCATTCCATTTGGAGGTAACCGGTGACTTGTATATAGGTTAATGGGAAAGTCTTAATTCTTAAACTAGCTTTTAGATTAAGAGAGGCCCATGAATCTGTTACAAATCACTTTTGGGGCCTGAAGGACCCAACATCTTCATCATCTACTAGTCACTACACTGCGTTGTTCAATGCCAAGGATGACAAAAAAAACTCGGTGAATTAAGAACACAGTTGGCATAACATTAGCTTCATAAATTTGAGAGAGTTATTTTGTTTGGAACCGTAGTGAACTTGGATAGATGGGTACGTAATGACGGAAAAAAACCATCATGTGCTAGATAATAGTAGATTTGCTAGAAAATGACAACTTCAACTTCTATCGAAAAGAGAAGGCAAAAAAAAAACAATTTCCTTATGACAGGGATTGATTTAATAATTACTCGAGAAATAAATGGTATGAAATAGGCAATATCATCCACACATGGTTCTTAATTTTGGTGAACGGTAAGTTTCGTAAACTAATACTTGATGACTATTTGATGTACATCGTAACACATGCATTGCCTACACAACTTATTTAATTGCGTCTCCTAATCCATCAACTATAAAAGCATTGGTCCATCAAAAGAAGGGTTCCCATTAGAAATGGATATACTCGTCAATAACATCCGTATTCCGTTTAAATCGAAATACATGTTACTGTATTTGATCTGGATCTAAATACCTGTACATTACTGTACTTTGATCCAAATATTTAAAAATCGCTAAACCCAATAGTTAGAAGTCGGAATGGATATCAAATTTTACGTTATTAACTAGCAAACCAAATTCAGTGAAGAATATTATACCTCAAAGCAAGATAACTTGTATCTTAATTACTCAAGTGTCACTTAAAAAAAATAAATAAATAAATCTTGATCAATGTTTGGATCACTTGTTTTTTTTTTTTAAAAAAAAAAGAAGTCCACCAATTTCATAAGATTGATCAGAAATGAACTATATTAGCCCGATGCAATGCTCATTTCTCAATAATTTCGATATTCTTAATCAAATACTTCAAACCTAAGCCAAATCTGCATGCCATCTAATGCAAGTAGGGATAGTTCAACATCAAACACCGATTTAATTCTTAGGCACTTCATAATTCAAATTAATTTCTATTATTATGTCCAGGATATCCCAACCAAGTCCCTTCCCTCCATTACCATCTGACAATAATATTACCCAAACTTTAATTCTTTAGTTTCATAATTCGACTAAAAGTGAGCCCAAAATTTATATAAGCCCACAAAAAAGTCCAACACAATAAAGCCCACAATTGGGCCCAAATTCACAAATGGCCCAAACTCTGCCGCCGGTGCAAGATCGAGAGAGGAGGATGGAGGTGGTGAGGAGAGCGGAGGAGGTGGTGCGCAAGGCCATGCACGGCCGCGATGCGTCGCACGACGCCGCCCATGCCTTCCGAGTCCGGGACCTCGCCCTCTCCCTGGCCCGCGAGGAAGGTCTGTCCTCTACCGATTCCCTCCTGATTGTGAGTGTCCATGTCTTCCCACCCTTGCTTGCTTTCGTCGGTTGTAGTTTCGCAGCAATGAGTGCCCTTTTGGGCTCGTGGTAAATTTGAGAATTTTCATATGATAAATTGAAGCGTGTTATCCAGTGGTTTAGGGATTTTGATATGCAAAAGTTGAAATTTTTAGTGACGCTGACGAGGAAGTTGGGATCATGTTTGAGTTTGGATATGATTTGTGCTTGAGGAATCTAGTGAAAGATTTTTTAGTGGTATAATGTGGTTGAGACTGTGGTTTGAAGAGGTTATGAATGGGTGGATGTGTTATAAATGGTTCTCTGTAAAGATTGAGCATTCTCAGATTTCCAAGTTGTTATATTTGCAAGCAGATGAAAAATGGTTGGAAAGGAGCTTATAATGTAGTCAATGAGTTTATACTCTCATAAATGGACATGCTTATATAGAAATGTTTTTAAAAAACATTTTCAGATTTCATTTTTATTTTTAAAGTTTTTTTCTTTTGTTCATGTTGGTAGGTTGAACTTGCAGCTCTTTTCCATGATATAGGTATATCCATCTCTCTACCTTTATATCTACCTCTATTTCATTTATATTCTGGGTTAAGTGGTTTGACCTGATATGCCATTAAATGTGTCGGTTGGTTGCAGGTGATTATAAGTATGTAAGGTGGGTACCATGTGTACAAATTTTATTTGAATTACAATGCTGTGTTCTGGTAATGCTTATCCTAATAGGCTTTTTTTATTCGCCCTTTTGTGATTGGTCCTTCTTGTTTGATATGTTTATTTCCGTATTTCTTTATTACACAGAAAGTTTGACCCATTTAATTAAAATCGTTGGCGGGGTTATGTTTCAATGTAAAGGTTGGAGAAATGGTTTTTGGTTTATTTCCTGTCAGATACTGGTTCAATGAGTAGCAAGTTGGCATATTAATGTCCATTTTGCTCATATGTATTCATTGGTTGGGTGGCGTATAGGGCACCTTACAGCATTCTGTGCTGAAAAATTTCTTACAAGTCTAGTCTTAATTCTATTTCACCACAATAAAATCCATAGTGTTGTGGTTAAAGAAATCTGCATTGAAGGAAATCACTGAGGAAAAGTTGTGGCATTCTGGAGTTCAATGTAGATTGGGCCAAATGTGGGAAGAGAGTTTTGTCACTTTGCTGCTGATTGTTGACCACCATGGATATGCATTGAGGATTCTTGTATGGATAAATTGCAGTGAGGAATCTGAGGAAGCAATGATTGTTGAAAGATTTCTGACGGAAGAGGAACTAGAAGAATGCACTAGAGATGAGATATTGAAGATCATAAAGGGAATGGGTAGCCAGCTTTTTCCGTTAATACCATCTTCTTCTATAGGCTCCTTTGCAATCTTCTGATAACTAGCATAGAAGGATACTGTCATTTCCATCTAATGGATATTACCCTCTTAGTCTCTTTAGTGGCTATATTGTTTATCTTGTTCAGGATTCAAAGATGAAATAGCACAAACTACACTAATTAAGCAATCTCCTGAGTTTGGGGTTGTACAAGACGCTGATCGTCTGGATGCAATTGGTGCCATAGGTAAGGAGAATTTCAGAATGAGAATTCAGCTAATGAGAAACAATATGAGGATTTATATTTAGGAATGGCTTTAGTACTATCTGCTGTCTAAGTCCCAAATACAAGGTTTAATGATGTATAGTTATCCATATTTCTAATGTCAGGTATTGCCAGGTGTTTCACTTTTGGTGGAAGCAGAAACCAAATTTTGCATGATCCTGCGGTGCAGCCTATAGTGGGCCTCTCAAAGAAAGATTACATAAACAAAAATGCCCAGCATACTAGTATTAATCATTTTCACGAAAAACTTTTGAAATTGAAGGACTTGATGAAAACAGAGGTTTGTTAATTTAATTTTCTAGACGTGTTTTGCATGTTTATACTGTACTGATCCTTGGCCGTTTCAATGAAGGCGGGTAAGAGAAGGGCTGAGAAAAGACACAAGTTTATGGAACAATTTTTAACTGAATTCCATGAGGAATGGGATGGCACAGCGTGAGCTGAATTCTGAAAAGTGCAAATCTCTAAATGGTCTTTCAACATCTATGATCATACCAAACTACATTTGGATGCCGGAAATGATAATGCATCTGTGTTAAGTAATATATCTCATGTAGCAATTGCAGCAAATGGTACTGTCTCAATACTTTCTTATTTTGTGGATTGTAAGCTATTTCCTTTTATTTTATACTTACCCAAATAGTGATTTTTTTCTTTAGAGCATAACCAGGTGGTTAACTTGCAGGAAAATTTTCCACAATATAGAGGATGATCGGTAAGAGAAACTTAATACACATTGCCACGTAAATACAATCTAGGATTTGTTCACAATTTTATTTCTTTTTTCAAGGTATCTGATTGAATTTTATTTACATTGATTATATAATTATTGATTTGTAATTCATATCTGCTACCCACTCTTTAAAGACCCTACATGACCACTTGCATTGTCCCTTTCACAATCTTTTAAACGCCAATGCTCCCTAATCAGGAATAACAATCATCTCTATTTGTTGACCAGCTCCAAGGCAAGCCAGCCAAGCTTCAAGAACCAAGCATCTTATAACTCATGATCTCGGATTTATCTCTCCTTTGTAGCCTAACATTCAACCCATGTTTCATATACATGGTCAGTGCAAGCTTGGGAATCACTGGGTGATTCCCTCCACCTTCACCTCGTACCGATAAATGATTGATGCCGCAACAAACTTCATCTGATGGTAAGCGAATTCTTTCCCCAAACACTTGGTCCGCCATTGAATGCAGTGAATTTGTAAGCAGATTCACTCATGAATCTCCCATCTCTCAGCCACCTCTCCGGCCTAAACTCTCTGCAATCCTTTCCCCATATGCTCTCCATTTTTCCCATTGTGTATATGGAGTAAATGATCTTTGTTCCTTTCTTCAATTTTGTTCCGTCTGGAAACAACTCGTTTTCCACCACCTATTTGAAACAATGAGATTAGATCATAGTATAAACTTGGTCTCTATTGTTTTGACATGAGTTATGTTATAATTTGTGCAACCGTGCAGAAAATAATGAGTGATGACAAGAATTATAAAATGAATGCATGACTGACTATTTTCTTGAATTGACATATTAACTGTTCGGTGATATTTGACAAGAGTTATGTTATAATTTGTGTAACTGTGCAGAAAACAATGAGTGATGACAAGAACAATAGAAATGAATCATGACAGATTAATTTCTTGAATTGACATGTTAACTGTTGGGTGATATTTGTTTCACCATTAGTGTATGTGATGAGCAAGCTAGTTAAGATCAAATTCATGCAGGTGAGTATGTTTTCTTACCTCCTTGTGGTCAACAGGCACAGAAGGATAGAGCCGGAGGGCCTTAGACAAGGCTGCTTGCAAGTAGTCCATCTTCTTGATCTCCTCTGGTTTGAACACCATTGATGAATTGTTTCCTACCTCCTCTGAGCGTTCCCTCTCCTTCACAATCCGGCATATTTCATCCAGCACATTCTTCTCCACAGATGGGTTTCTATCCAGCAACCAGAAGAACCAAGCCAATGCCACAGAAGAAGTGTCCCTCCCAGCTAGTATGAAGTTCACACATATATCCCTCAGAAACTTATCAGAGAAAGGCATCCCATTATCATCTTTCGCCCTCATAAACACTGAGGAGATCATTTCTTCTAGCACTTCCTAATTTTCCACACTCCATGGCCAGCTCCTTCTTCCTAGTCCTCATCACCTCCTCAGCAAACTCATCCACTTTCTTTATAGACTTCCTCAGTTTTCTCTCCATTCCAACATCCAACAACCTCATGGCCTTCCATATGGTGGTCGGAATAACAAATCGAAGTGTGGCCGCCTCGGTCGCATCCTCGAATGCCCGAGCAAACGGTATCTCAGGCAGGCCGGTCCTCAGGCAGCCAGGGTCTACCCCAAAGGCCATCATGCACACATTGTCAAATGTGAGCCTTAATAGAACGTTTTGTAGGTCAAGTGGCACATTGCTAGTAACATGTTGCTCCAGCACAAGTAATAGGCGGGAGTGGACCAACTCCACTAGGGATGTGGCTGTTAAGGTCCGAAATTCAGCCGAATGGAACTCAATGCTCGCCGTCCTTCGCTGTCGTCGCCATGCCTTGTCGTCGGTGTTGAAGATGCCATCCCCAAGGAGGTCATATAGGGCCATCCGGAAGTACTCCCCTTTGGGGAAATTAGAAAATTTGGTCTTCAGCAAGTGCTCCAAATTGCACGGGTCTGAGGTCAACACACATTTGAGATTGGTGAACCATGGCCCGTGGAAGGCAAACGTTCCGCCCTGCCGGTTGAGCACCTCAGTGATCCAATCATGGGTGTTGCCGCGGAGCCCGAGCACCATCGACGGCAGCATTCCAACCACTGGCCACGTGGGCAGCCTGTTATGCCTTTTCTGCCTAAGCGAGTGAATGCTCACAAAGATAACCAATGCCAGCACAATCTCCAGCTTGTGCAATTCCGGCAGCATTTGACTGATCATCCCTGGAATCGGTGATTCCGGCAACGCAGTGTGGTTGCCAGAGGTCATGAACACGGTTTGAGAGGTGCTATCAATAGGGTTTGATGTGGAGGACGTAAGTAGGAAGGTGGTAACAAGGTATTGGTATTGTTGTAGGGGGATCATGTATGTTATAGTTTGAAGTTGCTTGGCCTGGTTGGCTAAACGAATTTGTTTTGATTTGGTGAGCGGACAGAAGGGACTTACATGTAACAAGTTGGGGGTGGAGCTTTCTTCTTTGTTTAAAAAAGGAGAGTAGCGACAATATGACCAAATGAACGGCAAGAGTTGTAGGCATGGCGTTGACGGCCATGGACACCTAGGAGTTGGGCTGTTGGTATTAATAGTTTACCTAATTGTGACCAATTTGCTAACCAAGTTTTGCCTAGCTAGTCTGGTGTTTCGTTATATTCACCATTTGGGCTCCTTCTTTGGTCTCTTGGGATCGTTGTATGGGAACCCTTTTAAGGATTAAGGTAGAATAGTGTGTTTGGAACTTCATTTTGCAATATTATGGATGAAGTGCGTGCACGGTTCATTCATTTATTGCATGGTATTGGGAAAGTGTGAAGCGTTAATTTGGTACTTAAGACTGTAACAACCGAGGGTCTGATTCGTTTCCAGGACAACAAATTGGTGATAGTTGTCCAATGTTATGTTCTTTCTTATAGTGATGCAAGCCACTTGACCATATCCAATACAATTCTTACAACAATACACTGTATATAGCACATAGTGTTTATTTTTTCACACCTTAGATTTATGATCATACAGATTATAGGTGAGGGATTGGTATGAATTCATACAGAATATTACTTACAAGTCACATAGAAATGACACATAAAATGACTATGTTAGTCATTAGGATTTATATATAATAATATCTCATCTCATCTCATCCTAATATGTACGTCTGGGCCGGTATTAGCAGATTAGCTTACTTAACAAAAAATACATTAATTTAAGTAACTCGTGGGGGTTTACAGTTTGCCAACCTCACCAAGAAAATATGAAACGTTTCAAACTAAAAAAAGCATGGAGAGTTGTTTCAAAGTTAGTAAATGTTAATTCAACCGGCTTAATTTGTCCAAAGTAAATGAGCAGATTTTTTGGTAACTTATTTAAGTATGTTGTATATCCTAATATAGTACATGAATCATGATGTTGTATATGTATATTATATGCTTTGAGAAAAATTTCTTCTGTCAAAACTTGAACAGAGAAGGCTTCAACCTAATTTTTAAAGAGGCAAATAATTTCAGATATTTTGGTAGGTTCAGTTTTGGTAAGAATTTTTGTTTGATTAGGGTTTTTTTCTTGGAACAAAATTGTGCTTTGATTGGTCGGTTCGGTCAGTTTGGAGCTGAGCCGACGAATTGTTCACCCCGACCGATTGATCACCCCTAGTAGTAGATATGCACATTATAATGTAATCTACTTAACTCCGAATTTGGAATAAATTATGTCTTGTCTTGTCTCTTTGTTTTTTGTCTTAGGAAATATATTTGATTTGCCCAATAATCGAGTATATTTGCCTTCCATTTTTTATATTCTTGCTTTTCTAAGTAAGCATTCAATATGAAAACCCCCAATTTTTTGTTGTTGATTTGTACAAGGTATTTGACGTGGACCATCATTTCTCGTATCGGGTTTTACAATATACCTAACTTTAAAATATGCATTCGGTTATATTTATTATAATGACCAAAGCTTAAATATAATTTGATGTGCCTAATTCATCTATTTAAATTAAAAAAAACATAGCCAATTGAAAATCTAAAATTTTAAGCCCATTAATAATTGATTGGGCCTACATTCACAAACTGGTGTAGAGGTCCATTATTGCTACATCTCCATGATTATAATCAGGTGGCCATGAGTTTTGACATTAGTTACAAAAATTAAAATTGGATGTTGAGTCGGATTAGAAATGAGTTATTGAATCAGATTAATTTATTAAAAATTAAATAAAAATTAATTTATTTAATTTTATTAAAATTTGTGGGTTATTAATTATAAAATATATTATTTTAATATTATAATATGTATTATTTTTTTATTTTTTATTTTTTAAAATTATTTAAATTAATTATTATTTTTATTTAATTTTAAATTAAATTTAATTTTAATTATAAAAATATTATCGACCATTTTTTTCCTCGATAAATTTTACCTCCTCGACTACTTTTAAACTTTGTTTTTCACCCAGCCTCGTTAATTCGGCCCATCTCGAGTTTGAGTGTAAAATGGGGGGGAAATGGAATTTCTTTGATTGATTGGTGATTAGCAGTGTGTGAAGTGTGGGTTTTTGAAGCAAATGGAAGTGTTACACTTGTGCAATGCTAGTGTTACTCTCTCTCGATTTCAGGTTGTGTCAGAATTAGTCGAATCTGTGTTTTGTGCAAACAATGGCAGTGCGTGATGTTGTGGTGTAGAGGATGTTTCTGTTTAAAAGTGGGAGAAGAACGAAATTTTTGCTCGATTGATGGGGAGTATTTTGTAGAGTGTGGGTTCTTAAGCAAATGAACTGTTATGATGATGATTTTATTGATTTTTTCTTTGTGCGTGTTGTTGGTGTGAATCGCCGAGCTGCTGCTGTTAGTTAAGGGTGTTCATTATCGAATGGCTTTTTTTCTAATTGGTCATAATGTAGCCATGAATTTCTTCCTATCTAATGCACTATTTATTTCAGTTTGTGAAAACACTTGCAAAAAGTCCAACATTTGCAAGGGATCCTAGGAAAATTCAATTTGAAGCAGATGTTAATCGCTTGTTCCTTTGTACGAGGTTAGTCTTGGGTTTTTTATTTCCGTACTGCTAGCTACACATTTGTGCCAAGTGTGGTGATGGATTTATTATGTTTATGGATAGTCACATATGTTTTTTATTCAATCTTTATATTCAGCTGCAACCGGTTGGGGAGTAGTGCTGAAGAGGCTGATGCAGAGGAAATAATTGACCTTGCATATAAAGCTTCTCTTGATGATCAACAGAGGCAAGTTCAGGAGAACATTCATTTCCAGGTGAAAGCGTTCTGAGAGCAGGTATGCCGGATACTGTGTCATTGTCCCGTGTGGAATTATCTGATAGGCTGAAAGATCGGATGGGGTATACTTTAGATATTAAACCGTCTCAAATACAACACAAAGAAGCTGGTGAGGGCTTATTTTTGAGAGGTCATGCGAATGTTGGTTCTGTCATAGCAGTCTATCCATGCGTAATATATTCCCAACATACTATGGGTACATTCCGGGATACCCCAGAGTTGATGCTAGAAACTCGTACTTGATCACAAGATATGATAGTACCATCATCAATGGTCAGCCATGGGGTCATGGTGGTGAGCATCGTGAGATGTGGGGTGGTGTTTCATTGGATGAATCTCTATCTTATCCTACTGAAATTATCAGTACAAGATCAGATTGATTTTTGGAAGTTGGTGGGTAAATCAACTCGAGGAATCCCCGGAAAAGATTGTGCTGAGATACTGGCAAGGCGGAATCCACTTGCTTTTGGGCACTTTGCCAGTCACCCTGCAGAGCGAACTCTTCCAAATGTGATGGTTTGTCCCTATGATTTTCCTTTGACTGATGCACATATGAGACCTTATATCCCAAACTTAGCGTTTGGGGGTGAGGAGAACGTGAGAATGCGAAGGTTTGGAAGCTTTTGGTTCAAGACTGGGGGTTCTGATGATAGTGAATTTGATGTGCCCGTCATGAAGTCAATTGTCTTAGTGGCAACAAGATCTATATGCGATGAAGAAGTCTATTTAAACTACAGGTTAAGCAATGCAAAACATTGGCCTGCTTTCCATTTGAAGTCTCTGTACTCTTACATTTAAAATTCCTCCTGGAATTGCAGGAAAGGTGCTCCTTTCCTTTTGCTGTTATGTTTTGCAATTCCCCGGGTCATACAGGCTAGGTCTCGACATGGTTTGTATCTGATCACAGTGAGATTAAGGCTAGATTTTGTATCGGTGATATTGTTTCCTATCAATAATTGACAGAATAATTCACAAACAGCTTGTCATCCTTCAAACATGATTATTGCTATCATAATGTCTTCTAAATTATTGAAGTGCTTCAATGTTCATGGCACTTTCCTTGCTCATGGGTAACGTCTAAAACGGAGTTGGAGACTAAGAAACCATTGTATTTTCGAATATGTACAAACAGTACATTGCAATGGCGGATCGCCTGTGTTTGTGACCTAGTTAACAGAGAACCGTTTCAAACAATGAATGAAAAGAAAACTTGTGATAGCACCTATCAAAGTCCGAAGAGGAAAGTCTTATTTCTGATGTTATATGTAACTGCTCAACGAAGGTATGACAGCCATATTTCTATATTCAATTCATGTCACAAGTCACACATTGTAGCTGGCACGAGACTTTAGACAATTCAACACTTAGAATTCCAATTCCTTGCAAAACCAGAAACAAAGAGTGAAAGTGATCGTACAAAGTACTCTTTCGAACTCCATGCCTCTTGACTGGGGAAAGATGACACCCTTTTCCTTTGCCTTCACTTGTCGAAATTCTAAGCACACAAAAGTGAAAGCCAACTCACTAAAAAGTCCAAATGCAAAATACCCATTTGATTGCAACCTCAAAATTGTATGAAATCTGGTCCGAACATAACCAGAAATGAATATACCACCATGCCTATGAACTGGCAGGTTTCTCCTTGTGATCTTCACCAATAATGAATATCTGCCTACTATTTTATCGATGTATTATATGCCTCTCGTGATGATTCTGAGCTAAAAAGGTTCTCAGAATGGGTATTCAAGATTTCACTTGGCCCAAGAATCCTGTAGATAATGATTTTTCACTTGAAAAGGAAGCTTCCATGCTTGCCTTATATGAACAGCTGGACCAGCCATGCATCGTGATTACATGATTTTGGAGCATTTGATTTTTAAAAAAATGCATGCTCTTCAATTGAAAAGTGCACTCTTATATCAAATTATCAATGCATATATAATTTGTATATAGCGTATGTTGTTGATGATTGAGTTCTAACACACACTTAGCATGGCACCTGCATCTTCTTCCAGACTAGTGTTTGTTCTTGTTTTCTCTGTTTCTGCTTTCTGGGTTTTGGCCTCGGCCAGGGAACTAGACCGGCGAGCTGCGGCGGAGCAGGAGGCCGACCTAGTGGTCGGGCTTCCCGGCCAGCCACTGGTGAATTTCCGACATTATGCTGGGTATGTTACTGTCAACAAAAGAAATGGGAGGGCACTGTTCTATTGGTTCTTCGAAGCAACTCGTAAGCCAGCGAAGAAGCCTCTTCTTTTGTGGCTAAATGGAGGTCTCTATGCGCATTGTTCATATGTCTTTCCATTAGTTATGGTGTTATATTTTCTATACATCTTAAGTCTTCCATAATTTACATTGGAGTCACATTAATATTGAACATCTGAATGTATGATTTTGAGACTATGTTAACATATCTGATTATTTCAAGCCATAATGAAGTACAGGACCTGGTTGTTCTTCCGTTGGATATGGAGAAGCAGAAGAGCTAGGGCCATTCTTAACTCAGAAAGGAGTTCCGGAGCTCAAGTTCAACAACTACTCATGGAACGAAGGTTGGTAAAACATATGAGTTCATATCTGTAATAAAACTACCTAGTTTCGCATTCATGTATTGTGATCTTAATTGTTCTATTTGTCTCATATTCAGAGGCCAATCTGCTTTTCATTGAATCTCCTGTTGGTGTTGGATTTTCATACACAAATACATCGTTTGATTTGAATAATCTTGGAGATAAAATCACAGGTATGTATAACAACTAATTTTGTTTGAATCCCATCCAATGAGACACCCTGTATTTGTTGTTGATAAATCACTAACTACTCTTGTTCTTCTGCAAATTTTTAGCCGAAGATTCGTACAAGTTTCTCGTAAATTGGTTTCGAAGATTTCCTCAATTCAAAACCCATGATTTCTACATATCTGGAGAAAGCTATGCAGGTAAACAAATAGGTGCTCATAAATTTGGACCAATCTTTACAATAGAAAAAATGTGATCTTCCTCGTGGACGTGAAAAAAAATGCTGGCTTTCAGGTCACTATGTTCCTCAGCTTGCACACAAGGTATTCCATCAGAACAAGAGAGTCTCTTCAGACAAACACATAAATCTCAAAGGCTTCATAGTGAGTTGCAATATTATGAGGAACAAATATGTGTCAATCTTCCTACTATATTAAGGAATTCTATGTTTCTGAAATAGTTTTTGAACTGTAATGCACAAAACAGATTGGCAATGCTGTGTTGCATGATGAGACTGACCAGAGAGGGATGATAGAATATGCATGGCACCATGCTGTGATTTCTGATGAAGTTTACATTGCCATCAAAAGATGGTGCAATTTCAGTGAAAGTGTTCCATCAGATGCCTGTGGTCACTGGCTTGAAGAGTATTTTAGTGTCTATGACCTCATTGACATGTATAGCTTGTATGCACCAACCTGCATAGAACGAAACTCTACCTCAAGAAGTAGAAGGAAGATTAAAGGAGCTGCACCCAAATTCATGTCCAAGTTTGTATGTCTTTCATCTCTCTCTTTTTTTTATTCTTTTGGGTAGCATTTTTAACACTTCATATTTCATTTTATTTGATGTAGCTAATAAAATCGACTTTTTATAACATTAAAATTCAACCAATAATTATGCATTATAACTTTACTGATTTTTACATTATTTTGTAGGATGGTTGGCACAGGAAGCCGGCAGGTTATGATCCATGCATCGAATCGACTACTTCTGCATACTTCAACAGAAAAGATGTTCAGAAGGCTTTGCATGCAAATGTCACCGGAATTCCATATCCATGGGCTCACTGCTTGTACACTTCTTCCTGAAACCCATCGCCTTCATATTTTGTATATTTCTACATTGAAATCATACATACATACATACATATATATATATATATATATGTATGTATGTATGTATGATTTCAA
>JAVDBV010079781.1:0-11013 GCA_032619315.1 Piper longum | reverse complement strand
TCCCTGGTGTTGGCCGGCCTAGGTGCATGGATCAAATGACACAGTGGCGGTGGTGGCAGGGGCCCTATGTTATGTCGTTTGCTTTAAGCCTTATTTTGTGTGTGACTATATGATGGGCATATGCCCTAACTATGTGAACCTTGTATGATTTGAATGTATGCTATGATGTTTTTGCCAACATGTTTTATCTTTATACTATTGTATTTTTCTGTAGAGTTATAATACTTTGGGGCATGACTAACCATCGTCTGTAAGGTACATAAGCCCTATAGTCCTGGAACATGACGAGGAGCTATGTCAGGTACACAAAACGTATTTGGCTGCAGCTGTTTGTGTATTAGAGTAACGTGGGTGGAGGAGCTTACAATTCCCACCACTTGAAGACCCACGTGAAGTCCGGGTATTAGGGTTTGATGTCCTGATACTCGATGATGTTGTGTAATTCTTTGACGCTTTAGTTATTACTCGCGTAGGGTATGTGGGATAGGTAACCATGACCCTTGTTTATATACTTGCATCACCTTCATGTAACTAATAAGAATACCTAAGCCAATCACTTGAACTAAGTAGTAAGAATATGATACACGCAACAGCATGCAACCTCAAAACTGTAGCGGGAGGTGTGCTTCTTCTACAGTTGGGAGTGATCATCACATTTTTAAAGTCATCGCTCATAGTCGTAGGGGTGGTTATACCTCTATTACGACTAGGAGTGTTCATATAGGAATCCTTGAGTTTAAGATCCACCTTTGTAGTACAAACTCTACATGCATTCTATGAAAACCAAACATGGTGTCCGTCTTAAGCATCCACGGAGGGTTGAGATCCGCTTCCGTAAAGTTTGTACGCGATAGTCTAATGAGTAGCTTCTAAATTATAATATCACGATTCGGTCTATCCCTTTGGGCCGATTTGGGGTGTTACATGATTAATCAACAAAATAACGCATTAAGATTTGCCCTATAATCACATACGGTGTTGTGTATCTCCCGACCACAACGACTAACAAGTCACAAGACTCATCGAATGATGAATTATCAATGACTAATCTAACTAATTTTTCCCAAAATCTAATTAATTTCATGATCTAATAAAAAGGCGATCGATCTATTCTTAGTGTTAAGAACATGATAATTCAAACATTCTGATTGAATAAAAGAGTAAGAAACTGAAATGAATCTAATTAAACCATGTTAAGTTCCATTCTTCTCTAGAATGAAAGAAAAGATTACTCCATAATAAAAGA
Source organism: Piper longum (assembly GCA_032619315.1). NCBI lineage: Eukaryota > Viridiplantae > Streptophyta > Magnoliopsida > Piperales > Piperaceae > Piper > Piper longum. Next base: position 9,767 of record JAVDBV010079781.1, on the reverse strand, counting down.
AAAGAACACAATAAAGAAGAAACTATTTTTCATTATAAAAAGAAAAAAAGTTACAAAAAACTAAACTACTTCTATTACTAAACTCCTAAGCTAAGAGATGAGATCTGATGATCCTAACAACAAATGACCACCTCTTTATATAGAAGAGCAGATACAAGAATTCGAAAAAATAGTGTTCACAAATCGATGTATTCAAATTAATTTTGATGTCCAATCAAATTTGCTCCACCTCGTCATACTCAAATGCAACTATGTCCTTCCCTCTTCCATCGAGCTTTGATTCCATTGGGTGGGGCCAAGTACCATGACCATAAGCTTAATTTGTTTTATCTTTTTCTGCATTAAAACATCAAAATTAAGCATATCTCATAAAATATTAATTAACTAAAATATAACGAAAAATATCACCTAATTAATAATATTTATACCCAGGATTTACAAAATCACATTAAAAATATGGGTAAATATTATATATTTTAAATGATTAATACACCACTACACTTGAACTTTGCGTGTCCCGAGTAAAATATCATAAAGAAAAACAAAAGTTTACTACACAAAAATACTTAGTCCCCATTCTGTTCTCATATGATTCTTAATCAAACCCTCAAGAGTCAACAAGATGTCAATTAAATCAGAAATTCCCTTTCATCAACCACATCTAAAAGAAGGCTCTCCGTGTGTATGTGATAGTCCATTGGCTTACCATTCTCATATGTAACTAAGAGAATACAATTAAGCACATGGTTAAATACGTTTACCTTTCATTCCCTTCTCCACTAATGTAGGCAATGCCAATTCAATGGAATCAATAGGTCTTAATAAGTTGTAACGGGGCCAGGGGTTGAGGACCAAAAAATAGGATAAATAGGATAAAGCAAACCAGAGGCTTATATGCACCCTAGCATTAAATTTTTTTTCCAAATCGTGGCATATAAGTATAACAAAATCCCAAACACCGTAACAAAACGACACAAACTTCCTTAAATATTGTAGTGAGTTGATCCGCTATAAGAATTAACTTTGCTTTCATTAACCATTGGCAACCTCCTTCTTTTTTTCTTTTTTTTCTTTTTTTTCTTTTTATTGGAGGTTAGTAACCTCTTTTATTTTCAAACCGGTGGAAGCCCATTGCTTCATCTTGTGCTTACCGGTGGAGGATCATTGCCTCATCTTTTTTTTTTCTCTTCTCTTTTTTTTTTCTCTTTCATCATTTTTTTTAAAGCAAAGTACAAGGAAAATCCACAATCTTACTCAAGCAATTCCTTCCCCCTCATATTACTCAATGTTCATCCCTGTTAGAATTTAGAATGAATTCAAAATACTAGGGTGCTAGGACTCAAGCAAGATATATTTTCAATAAAAAGGCCAAGGCTAAAAATAAGGGTAATCAAACAACTATGTATAATAAAGGCCATGAAATTGTGTACAACGTATAATTTATATTAGGTAGGCTTGAAGAAAGGTTTAGACTAATCAAAAAGAAATGCCTATATCATTTTCCATCTACTTGGCAAGCCAAATATATCGCCTCAAAGGTTGCTAGGGAAAATTCTAAAAGTCACGACCATCATATACAATCCTTATTGCAAACCATTCATTGAAATTATCTAAACCAAAGGATTGTGAAAATTATATAAGGTAGAGAACCAACTCTCTAATGCAATCATTTACTCAGTTCATCCTTCATATCAATTAATCAAGTTTTTCCAAGAAAGTTAAGACTAATTCACATGTATCTATCATTGAACCATGAGACTAATATACTCTTGCATAATAAAATTTTTATACTAAACTACACTCTAAATCTAAACATGAGTCAAGCATGAACAATATGCACAAAATTAAAGCATCCCCCCACACTTATACTTAACATTGTCCTCAATATTGAACAAAATATAAATAAAGAAGTGAAAGAGAACTCCCTCAACCAATTAGTCGGTGGATGATTATCATGAATAACTGAATTTGTACTTGACCCATTCTACAAAATAAAAAAATTATTTTAAAAAAACTACGAATAAAAATAAACTTTTAAAGAAATCACTCGGGTTGCCTCCCAAGAAGCGCTTGGTTTAACGTCTACAGCCAGATGCCAGTTTCTTAAGTCGAGGAGAAAATGATCAGCAACCACACCAGATGCCCTGTTTGTCTGCTATAGTCCAAGTAATAGCTGAGTTGTGATCTTTTAGTGTTCTAATCAACTTTTCTTCCTGTGATATGGTTAACTCTGAAGACATAATAACATAAAGAGTGTCATTAAACCCTAAGAAAGTATACATGAGATGTTTTCGAAGTAGCTTTAGCTCCGAAATTGGTGGCATAGGTGGCACTTCAACTGATGGCAGCAATCTATGGAATGGTAGATAAGGGTTCCATAACTCTGAATCTCCTAGGCATGATTGGTTGTGAATCTAATATTTTCACCGTATCTTCCACATCAATATCTTCTTCACAAAGAGAATTTGTAAAACCCCATTTTCGGGTTAGGGTTTTACCCGATTTGAGTTTTGCCCTATTTGGGTCAGTATCGAGTTGGTTTGAGCGAGATCGAGCCAAACTAGTTTCAAATTATGAGTATGGGCCTAGATGGCCGTATGAGCATGTTATAGTGGCTAATTATGCCAGACATGCAGATAATAAGATCACGAGTTATCATTGTATGCTCACGTATACGGATTTGTTTTTATGTGTTAGACGGGATTTTAGGCCTAGATTTAGGTCGTTGCGGAGTTTAGTATCCGTTTGGGATTTTATGGGTACATCATTTACATGCATCACAGGAATTTTAGATGACTCGATTTATGCCCCTGTGGGCCCAGTTTGATTGAGTTCAATGTTCGAGGCCCATTTAGCCTTCTTACCTCGATTTCCTCCTATAAAGTCAATTTCTGGACTTGAGTCATTTTCGAGTTCGGATGATCTCGATCCAAACTTTCAGTCCATATCTATAATTTATATACTCATAGGTGGGTCCCACTAGGTCACGAGTTGTTGGATGACCAGATCATGCCACGTGGCGAGATCTCAACCGCCCACTCAGCTTTATCTTCACGCATTAGTTTCCATCAGTTTCCATGATTTTGAAATATTTCACTATTACGCCGCCGCCACTTCGACTCGCCGCCGGCGACACCCCACCCAGCCTCCAGCCACACCATCGGTACGACAGTGTCCACCTCGCCGCCGGCTATCAGTTCGTACCCACCATCAGCACCGGAGCCACCGCAGTCATCGCATGCGACAACGATTTTGCTGTCAGTTTCCACCGCCACCAACGCCAATCGGGCCGTTTTCCGGTGACGGCGAGCCACCACCGGCCAATCTGACCACCCCCACCACTTCATCTCACCAAGATCTACATTTTGACACAACCCACAACGACCACCATGGCCGCGATTGCCGCCGGCAACGTCGCCGCACTCGGCGGCGACACCGTACCTTTCCAGCCAATTTTTGGCCAACCAGTGGCCGGACTCCTCCGATCGTCACCGCCATCACCTTCCCCATCGTCTCTTCTATCGATCCCGACTGGCGGTCACCCCAGCCGCGCCGCCGTCGGCGTTCTCCGGCGACGGGCACCGCCGCCCCTGTTCGACCCGTTTACCTGGTTCGCGTCCGCTTGCCCGTGATCATGTCCGCTGACTATGACCGCATCCGCCTAGGCATTTCCGAGCCCGTCTGCCCTGTCCAGGTCTGCCCAGCCAACCCAGCCCATTTCCAGTTAACCCAGACCGGGTTGGTTCAGCTCCTATGGTTTGGTCTGGTTCTGCTCGGTTCGGTCCGGTTCAGCTTAATTTCAGCCCGTTTTCGTCCGTCCTTGCACACTTTTCGGTAATTCCAGAACCAGTACATTACTTTAGATGCATATTCATATTATTTAACATGATTTAATGTTATGATGAATTTTCTTTAATTATTATCTTTTTTAATTAAGTACCTAATTATTTATTTTTATTGATATGTTTATCATATAAGTTGAATGTTTACATGATTATTTTTTTATTATTAATATTATATTTACTTATGAATATCAGTCTTATTATGGTCACTAAATTTTATTTATTTATTTATTAGTTAATTTATTTATTTATTTATTCGTTATTTGTATGTTATTATTTATTTGTAATTAATTATGTATTCTTGTGTTGTATGACTAATATTATTATTATTTGTGATTAATGAATATTAACTATTTATTTTTTATTTTTTTAAAGTATTATTTAATTAATTAATAATTATTTGATTGTTTATTTGCTAACTAACACGAGTATACATGATACTTACTCGTGTTTACCTGTGTATGTATATAGTATAATTATATCATTATTTTGCCATTAGTATATTATTTATGTTCATGATTATTTTGTTTATTATTTATCTAATTATCCATAAGTGCATTTTCTTGTATATTTATTATTTATTATTTAGTATTACTATGTCTCGATTTACGTGCCAAGTGTTTAATTATAACTTTGTTAGCATTGTTTCCTTTATTAAGATGTATTGATGATATGAGCACACACCACGAGCATGCATCAAATAGAGATATTAGTTTTTACTTAGGATACTTAGCAGTGGGTTCCGATGTAGGCTTCAGAGTCTCAGCTCGCCGTTGATGTGCAGATACGCTTGGAGCTTGGACCATAGGTCCGTAGGACTCTCTCCCTCTCTACTTGACTCCTTATGTATAGAGTTTGATCGCATTTTATACGTAGGACGACATCGGCGGAGTTTTATCGGATCCCTCCGATGTCGGGTCATTTAGCCGTGTTTTATATACAAGTTTAATAAAACTACAAGGATGAGATACCTTGTTGGTTTCTGAACTTTAGCTCCAGAAATCTATTATACAAGCCTCATCCCTAAGCCTATTATATAAGTACATGCTGTTTTACGGATTTCATGAATAAGAGAATGAGTGGTACAGAGATATGTATGGACCATGCTAGTACTCCTTCAAACCATGAGGTAGTGCGGGTGTATGATGGTACTACGTAATGCAGCGCATTTTCGAAATATGTGGCACTAACTTAATTGTTCCTTTTGCCATTTGAGTACAGTGGCGGGTGATATGGAAGGTGTGAGGGCGTAAGCGTTGTGTGTATGTATGATTATGATTATGAGCCGTGCATGCGAGCCGGCATTTGTTTAAGTATGTTTGCTTACTGCCCGGTGTGAGGTATTCTTGAAGTTTCATATGTTTTCGTGGGTAATAGAATACTCATTTGCCAGATTGTATTAGTTATTTTTCGGACCAGTAACATTCGTTACTGGCGGTTTTCTTATAATATATGTAGGTCTCGCAAATCCTGTATCGACTTCGGCGAGAGGACAGATAAATGCTACACACACTTGAGCTCAACCTAAGATTTTCTTTCTTACATTTATTTATATTTGATGTATTTTGATATTTATTTGACAATGTCTTCCATTCTCATGACACCAAGAGGGTTATTTGGATCTATTTAATCAATCGAGTCGTGTCGACTATTAGCTTTAAACATGACTTGACTCGATCACAACATTTCCGATTTGGTTCTTAAGTGAACTGAAATCGGGGTGTTACTGAATTTAGAGCTTTATGTAATGAATTACTAAACTGATTCCTTTTGCCTCCAAGTAAGTTAACCAATGTATTGGGTTCATGTTCGTTATTTAGCTCTTCATTATTTTCTTTAATTTCAATTAACTGAAATGGTTCCTATAAAGTAATACCACACTGGGTTGTTATAGCTTTGTAATGCTCTTGACCATCTTTCCTTGGTTGTTCTCGTTGGCGGGGAAGTGAACATTTGGGTCGCTCACTTGGCTCCTTGTTTAATTGCGCCATAACTTGTTGCATGAACTGTTGTTGTTGTTGTTGTTGATGATTCTGCATGAATTGTTGCATAGTTTGTTGCATACTTTGCTGCATAGTATTGAACATTTGGGTCAAATCTAGTTGTGGAGAATTATTCAATAAAAAGTTGGGGTTATTGCACCAGCCCGAATTGTAGGTACTAGAATAGGGATTGTTATTCCTATTAAAGTTGTCTATGTAGTTAACTTGATCAGTTGTGCATTGATTTGTAGAATGTCCTTGTCCACACCATTCACACCTTGGCTCCACAGCCTTAACATGTCTCTGCATAGTAAGATTTTGAACATGATTAGCTAAAGCACTAACTTGAGCAAATAAAGCAGTAAGTACATCTAATTCTAAAAGTTGTAGTGGGTCCATGATTTCTTCTTCTATTGCTTCTTGTGTTCTTCTTCTGGTGGCAGGCAAATTTGTAAGTCTTTTCAATCACTCGATCACAAGCAAATTAAAGGTGACCGCACGAATCGAAGCATAAACAAATGACAACAAGGAAGAAGCCAATGATCTAGTATATTTTTTTTATTTTAAAAAAAAAACAAAAAATAAAATCTAAAAAGAAAAGAAAAAGACAAAAAAAAGACTAATCCTAAATTAACTAAGCAAATTCGATCTCCCCGTCAACGGCGCCAAAAACTTGTTCGAATAATTTTAATAACATGCAAGTATACACGGTCGAAACAAGTAATATAGTGATAAATTCGAGTATCGTCCCATAGAGAGATTAATTTCCTTAAATTAATTAAAGTAAATAAAATGAAGAACAAACACAATCGACAACTAAATCTAAATAATACTTTAAATTAAAGGAGAAGTAAAAGTGATAAAACTCATTCTAGAGTCGAATTTCCCTTAACGTGAATTTAATCTTCATCACATCTTACTATTATCTTTTATTCCCTCGGAGTGTCGATCCAGGATAATTATATTACATGGTGGCTCCCCCTCCTTCATGCTTCTATTATTTTGCCTCAATTTCTACCTCCCGGTGACAAATGATTAATCAACAAAATAATGCATTAAGATTTGCCTTACAATTGCATATAGTGTTGTGTATCTCCCGACCACAACGACTAATAAGTCACAAGACTCGTCGTATGATGAATATTCAATGACTAATCTAATTAATTTCTCGCGAAATCTAATTAAATCTCATGATTAAGAAATAGGCAATCAATCTATTCTTAGTGTTAAGAACATGATAATTCAAACATTCCGATTGAATAAAAGAGTAAGAAACTGAAATGAATCTAATTAAACCATGTTAAGTTCCATTCTTCTCTATAATGAAAGAAAAGATTACTCCATAATAAAAGAAAAGAACACAATAAAGAAGAGAAACTATTTTTCATTATAAAAAGAAAAGAAGTTACAAAAAACTACACTACTTCTATTACTAAACTCCTAAGCTAAGAGATGAGATCTGATGATCTAAACAACAAATGACAACCCATTTATATAGAAGAGGAGATACAAGAATTTGAAAAAATAGTGTTCACAAATCAATGTATTCTAATTAATTTTGGTGTCAAATCAAGTTTGCACCACCTCGTCATACTCAAATGCAGCTATGTCCTTCCCTCTTCCATTGAGCTTTGTAGCCATTGGGTGGGGCCAAGTGCCATGATCATAAGCTTAATTTATTTTATTTTTTTCTGCATTAAAACATCAAAATTAAGCATATCTCATAAAATATTAATTAACTAAAATATAACGAAAAATATCACCTAATTAATAATATTTATACCCAGGATTTACAAAATCACATTAAAAATATGGGTAAATATTATATATTTTAAATGTTTAACAGCAGGCACGGTTTTTAAAGCCCTCCCCCATGACAGATTGCCGCTTTTGACGTTGGACACACGTGGGGCACACCTAATGTTCACACAACTACCACGACCCTGAAGCCCTAGTGTCGTGGCGCTTGGCCCCAGAATAGGGCCGAAACACAAAAAGGTAGTGGGGAAAGGACCCAAATGTTGGAGAAATAAACTGGGTGGCAAAGGAAGCTTCAATGGCAGAACTAGGGCTATGAAATACTCTTGAATGCATGCGCACGACTCTAACAAAACACATGGCCCTATGCTACTCGAAACAACCGAAAAAAACACACACACACTAACTTGGCAATTGAGGCCGACCAGAACAACTCAACAACAGACACACCCAATGCCCAAGCCCGAAGCACAACACACAAGATCCTACTAGCATCAAACTGACTGAACCAGACCAACCACATGTTACCTAGATTGAGCCAAACCCAATATCAGGAAAACCAGGAGTAAAATATTGGATCAATGGGCTAGGTTTTACATGTTGAATTTGGATGAGGAGCTCAATTCATCCAGGTCTGTAGGATCCTTCACTCCATCTTTTGCTTGACTCCCTGAGTGAGGAATTAATCAATTTTTAGACAATAGGATGACATTAGTGGCATTTTATCGAATCCACTAATGATGAGCCTTTTAGTTGGGTTTTCTATTGTTTAATGAAACTTCAAGGATGGGGCACCTTCATGGTTTGTGAAATTGAGATTCAGAAAGCTTATGATATAAATTCCTAACCAAGCCTATTATACAAGTATACGAGGTTTTGTGGCTTTTACGAAACAAGAGACTGAGTGGTATAAATTATAAGAAATGCACTAGTACTCCTTTACACCTTAAAGTAGTGCAATGAAAGTGGGCACTAAAAATGGAGCACGTATTTAAAAATCATGGCACAGACCTGATTCTGAGCCACCTTAATACCATGGCAGACGATACAGAGGTTATGAGGGTGTAAGTATGTTTGTTCATATTTTTGTCATTGAATTGTCTAGCATATGATTCTAATTATATTACACTGTCATGTAGGTCTGTACTTATAGCCTTGTGATGTATTCATGTAGTTTCTAATTTTTTCTGGTTGGTTTTGAGATACACATCAATCAATTTAATATTACTATTAGTTATTTTAAAATTGACAGATTTCCTATATCTATGTAAGCCAGTAATTTTGGCAGTGGCCAGTGTAGGCAAACGGATTAGAGGGCTCACGACGAGGGATTGTGCTTTGGCATTTTTCTTGCTTAAGTCATCGAACTTATGTATTTTTAGATTGCGTTATGAGCTTTGGAACTATTGATGGTATTATTTTGTGGGCATGTCCCCTGAATTTTGCATGAACATTATATGATTTGGAATGGGACTATGTGATGATGGATTGTGCACATGCATTTCATTTCTTTATTATTATTATAATCATCACGCAAGGACAAGGGCTAACAATTATCTGCAGAGTACTAACTTTGGGCAATGGCTAACAATCATATGCAGGTTATGTAAGTAAAACCTAGCTTGTCGATCCAGTGTTCTGTCAAGTGGTCAGTCTAGTTCAATCAGTCCAGTGCTATTGGGATCCTTGGTGTAGCATTGTGGCCTTGGACATTGGACATGTTTGTTGTTGACTTGTTCCATTTGGCCCTGAATTGTCAAGCCGGTACATGTGTTTTCAATTGTTTAGAGTAGCCTAGGCCGCATGTTGCATTAGAGTTGTGTCACATGAATTTGGCATACATCCTAGCCCTAGTCGTATTTTAGAAATCGTTCCGAGCCTTTCCTTTCCTTTCCCTTCTTTTCTTTTCCCTTTTCGGCCCTTTTTGTGTGTGTTTCGGCCATCGTGGTATTGTGTGCAGCGCAAGGGCACCCAACGAGTACCTTTGCTTAGGCACACATGTGCAAGTGGGCATCTAGTCGTGGCGCAAAGGCACCCTTGCATTGGCGTCATTTTGGGTAGGTTTTTATACCGTACACACCGGCTCTTTTGGGGGTTGCCTCATTGTTGCCGCCTCCGTCTGTCGTTGTCATCACCTTCTGGCCCTCTAGCAGCCCTGTCTAGTACCTCCTTGCCCTCCCTTCCT
>JAVDBV010079776.1:0-11666 GCA_032619315.1 Piper longum | reverse complement strand
TTGGCAAGCTGTGAAATGGATTCTAAGGTATATTCTGAATACCTTAGATATTGGACTAGTATTTCAGTGGGATGATAAAGATGGTCAGTGTGTGATTGGGTATTGTGATTCCGACTACGCTGGTGATTTGGACAAGCGACGGTCAACTACTGGTTATGTGTTTACTCTTGTAAGAGCACCAGTCAGTTGGAAATCCACTTTACAGTCAACAGTGGCTTTGTCTACTACAGAGGCAGAGTACATGGCAATTACAGAGGCTGTAAAGGAGGCAATTTGGCTTCAAGGGTTGCTGGGTGAACTGGGAATAAAAGAAAAGCACATCAAAGTGCATTGTGATAATCAGAGTGCTATTCATTTAGCAAAGAATCAGGTTTACCATGCAAGGACGAAGCACATCGACGTCCGATATCATTTTGTTCGAGAGATTCTAGAAGAAGGTGGGGTCATAATCCAGAAGATTCCGACCACTGAGAACCCTGCTGATATGTTGACAAAAGTGGTAACTGCGGTCAAGTTTAAACATTGTTTAGACTTGGTCAATATTGTTACAAATTGAAAGCTGGAGCTTGCAGATGGTTTTGTGAGAGAATTGTATGAGATTTTGCCAAGGTGGAGAATTGTTGTTTGGCAAAAAAACTTTAGTCTCACATCTAATGTGGGAAGGGATTGGGGGGGAGCTCCAACTCTATATAAGGACTCCTCCCCCCTTAGTTAAAATCATCCCAGGGTAATTCATAGTTACCAACTTCCCTTTCTACCATTGGTAATTATTCTTTCTACCATTGGTAATTTGTTCTTTCTCTCTTTGTAATATTTCTCTTTAGTGAAATATTATTTTGGTAGTGTCCGAGGACGTAGGCAATTACCGAACCTCGTTAAATTCTGGTGTTTGTTCTTGTTCTTTTCTTGTCTATTTAATAGCTATTGTCGGGTATAGTTGGTGTTAATTATTGTGCTATTTATATTACTTGTATTGATAAAATTCTGTCTTAAAGTTGGTTTTTAAGCGGATTATCGTGTCTCACCAACTTTCCTGGGAATTTTATCTTAGGGTGATTTTTTAGTACAATAGTTTTCACGCTTGTCATCTAGGTAATAGTTCTCACAGTGAACTAGTTATCTTTGGTGAAAATTACCCGTTTTTCACAACACGTGGTTGGTTAGCATTGATTTTCTTTAGGAGCCACCTATGAAACACTTTTTTTATGATTTTGGGACCAAACTTTGAATTGATTGCCTCTTAGTCTTGATACAAAATTAAGATATTTCTAGTTCCAATTGAATGGACTACTTTGCCTCTATTTATAGTCGCACTCTTTTGGGTCGTACCATAGACTTTGCAACTTCTCAAGTTGTAATGGACCCAAAAAAAATGAACCCAAAATATTATTATATAGCATGGTGGCTAGAATAAAAAAATTAAATAAAATCTTGATGTCTCAACTCTATCCGCACCGAGATTTAATAATAATAAACGAATTGAGATCAATTTTGTGATGAGAAGGGGATAAAGAGGTTGTATTTCCAATAGAAATTGAGTTATGGATTTTTAGTTAATTATAAACATAGGATCAAGTCATGATGCCAATGCTTTGTGATAAGGAATAGACAAAGCCTCATATTTTTCAATGATTTAGGACTTGGCTTGGACCTCTAATAGTGCTAATTGAAGAAAAAATGTCTTCAGCAGAATCATTAGAGGTGAAGCTAGTGAGAGTTGGTTATACCCTAAATAACAAGTTTTAACAACAAGAATCAAATCAAATTACAAATTCATACAATCTATCAAGGAATCAAAAACAGGTAAGATCTTTTGCAAGTTTGAACTTTGAAGCTTAAACAAAAGGTAATAATATTCTACAAATGTTTTCTTGCAAATGGAGTAGAAAAACTTCAACTATAGTTCATACCAATAGGTCCAACAACCAAAAACATCAGGGAATTTTGATGGGTACAACTTCAAACTTTGATTCAAAGTTGATTGATGCAACAATTTAATTGGCATGAAATTTTTAAGAAAGTTGAGAGTTTTCCCTTATTCTTATTCATTTGGATGTCTGTAAATGAGGTCACACCTTTTGCTAATGAGATCAATTTAGCACTACAAATATGCCACTCCAGATGCTCAACATTTTATTGGTTCAGTGCCTCATACAAATGGACAGAGATAAGAGAGGAATGTAGAGACAGGGCAGCGACCCAGGTTCAGAGAAGAAAAGATTCCAAGAGGACATTTGATGGATTGACATGAACTTTGTCGATGTAGTGTTTTGTTTTGGCAGGATTATACAAAGTTGAAGATTAAGATATTTAGAGACATTTTTATTTGTAACTTACCCGAATTATTTTAATGCGAGATTCTCTTTACTCGAATTTTAGGCTATGGGGTGTAAACGAGCCAAACTTATTCGCGAGCTTTTTTCGTTCAGCTCGACTCGGCTCGGCTCGCACTTATTAATTTTGTGCTCGAAAAAATACTCGGCTCAAAATGAATAAACTCGCTGAACAATGAACAGAGTTTGAGCAAAAGAGTGTTTGGCTCGTAACTCGAACTCGATATATTTAAACTCGAAAAAAAGTTCGATTCGGCTTGGCTCATAAATACTATTAAGGTCACATTGAATTTATATATTGTTCAAAAAAAATTTGATCCTATATAAGTTGAGCACATAAATATTCGCTAGGCTCGAGCTTAGCTGGAGCTTGACTCGAACTCAGCTCGAGTTCGGCTCGAACCGAGCCCAAACACCATAAATTTTGAACAAGTTTGGCTTGTTTACATTAAAGTTCGGCTCGTTTACACCCATACCTATATTATATCATTTGTAAACAAGTTCAACTAGGGGACAAAGATTTATCCCTTTAAATATATTAAACAATAATTTAAAAGCGAGTTATGATTTTCTCCTCAGGATATTTTTGGTTTGTGAGAAAGAAAGAAAAAAAATATAAAAAAGTGGACTTTTCTTACATTTTGCTTGTTTGGTTTGAAAGAAAATATGAGAAAAGAAATATGTTCCTCATCATGTTAGAAAACTTCTCCAAGCTATTTTCCTATAAAAAATAGAACTAAACAATGGAAAGTGAGGAGAGTGTTTTATAGATTTTTTTTTTCTTTCTAACCAAACTAATTAGAAAATGATTGAAAACTTAATTTCATTTTATTTTTTTTGTTTTCTTTCTTAAATCCTTTTTTTATTTTTTCCTCTTATAATTTATAAAACCAAACAAACCTCCGGCTAGGGAGCAAATGTTTACTAATTTGCCAACCTAGAAGCTTCCGCGGAATTGAAAGTAGGGCTAAAATTATTCCACTTTCAGATATTTTAAACTAATAGCGAGGTCTAATCATTTAAAAAAGAAAAAGAAAAATGGTACTCCGATATTAGCATTTTCTTATGCAAAAATGAATACTAGAATTGACTACTTATTGCGACATCAACGTCGTACTTCTATTGAGATTGTGGTTAAATGTGATGATGGACAATGAATTAAATCAATATTGCTTTCAACTCCCTCAAATGCAGATGGTCACTGGTCAGAAATATCTGCAGTCAGTTCCTCAAGAAATTGACCTCACCTGTTTCTGAACATTGGCATCTGTTAAACGAAAACAGTTGGCCAGCCAGACCAAGTAAACAAATTGTTCTGTTTCATCTGCCTGTTTCTGAACATTGGCATCTGTTAAACTAAAACAGTTGGCCAGCAAGACCAAGTAAACGAATTGGTCTGTTTCATCTGCCTGTTTCTGAACATTGGCATCTGTTAAACTAAAATAGTTGGCCAGCCAGACCAAGTAAACAAATTGGTCTGTTTCATCTGCATGTTCTACAATTATGTTTATGACTCATGAAAATAATAGTTCAAAGTAGTAACGATCAACTACCTGCTTTTCAGATTTCTCATGCAGAAAATGGCAATCATTTTGCAAACTTTACAATTCCAAACAGCTTCTCATAAAACATTTTTGGTAAAAGCAGGTGTAGATACAGTAATGGCCAGGGATTGTGCAGATACAAAACTGTTCTTCTGATAAATAGAATGTTGTTACAAGCCTGAGATTTAACATTAAATATTTAAACATACAAGTAAAGAAAAATTCGATGACATTACTTATAGTCGAATCGGAGATTACAAATGCAAAGTACCAATCACGCAGATGATTAAAATTTATTATGAAAACAAGCATAACCTATTGATCCATAAGCTGCTAATTTATTCACATCATGTAATACACAACTTCCTTTATATGTCCATACGACACTAGCTTTTATACCAAAATCAGAAGGCTTCCAGCTTCATCCAAATACTTCAACTTGACAAACAGGACATGCCTGGTTCAAATACAAAATTTTTATAGAATTGGTTGCTGTGCTATATGCAATTTCACAGAAGATGCAAATCTATCACAAGCAAACAAAAGTGGCAGTTATTTAGTCTTCACATATCGTATTTTTGCTGCATGGCTCTTGAATTATAGTTAATAGTGCAAAAAAATTGTCATGGTAATGAATTCTTTGAGAAAAATGCAAAAGAGCATAGGAAACTAATAAATTTGCGAAAACTACTCTAAGATCGCACAAGTGCTGACAATTTTCCTTGTGATTTTGCTGCGTATCTGCCATCATTCTTGCCCGACTAACTGCAACTTTAAATCATTTTTTTCATCGATGTAAAGTACAAAGCTAAACTCAAATTCATAATCATTACCGTATCAACAAGAATTCTGTGCATAGAAAGCCACTTCTTGCTTGTATTTTTGCACGGAACTTCTTTTAAACAACTCACATAAGTTGCATGAATAACCATAATTATTAAGTAAGAAACAAAAACATAAAAGTGTTTTACAATCATCTGGTTGTTTGCTTCCTCCCATCCCACATGTGTTTGCCTTATTCGGATTCAGGTGAGTTTTAATTATTTCTAAGGAGTTTATGTATACATTTCATAGTATCCACTGTTTACCTGTAATTTTATCAATCAATAAATAAAAAAACATCCGTCTATGGTTCTTATATTTTTTTAGTCAATGCCTTTTTTTCTGTTTATCTGATGTTCTAGTTTGTGCTTGATGTACTACAAATGACACCATAAAATAGATAAAATTATTGTTCAAAACGTAAATTAGGTTTTATCACTTACCTTGTTCATCTTGAGCCACTTAGTAACACAAACTGAGTGGTAATGATGTTGACATGGCAGAGTGATCAATTTGTCGCGGTTTTTGTACTCCACGCAACATATGACACATCTGCAACGATACAAATAATACTGATTAAAATGAAGACAACAAAGAAATATATTTAGTAATTAAGGGAGTAAACGCTTATGGAAATAAACTCTCTCATTAGCAATTAAAGATAAGTTTTACTTTATCTGTCAATGCAGTCAGCATGAAAATGGCATAGAGATATTCTACTACACTATATGATGTGTCTACCTGTTTTCTCAAACAATTAAAAAAAGTCGGCACGATTATGTAAACAATGGTTTTATCCATTTGGCAACCAGCGATCTGTACAGCAACTATCATCACACATTAAGCAGGGATCACAGGACAGTTCATGATATACCAGGTATTCCAGAATATAAAGATGATTATCACCTTCAATTATACAGAGAAACTTACTCGTCATGCTTCTCTTTCTTTGCAAATAGTCCTATTTTGTACTTCGACAAAGGCAAATATCCAATAAGTTCATCCGACAGTCCTCGGCTTTCAGTACCAATAGTTTCACTAAGTGATTGCAATTCCTGTAATGCTATAGACATTTAGATTGATTTTCTACTAACAAACATAATAATGCAGGTGAAGGGTGGAAAGGGAAGCTTTGTGGTATTATTGTAACATTAACAAACATAGCATGGTAGCCAAAAATGAAGTCTTAAAAGGATTAGGATTCAGGGCTGGCAAAGCATTGGTAAAGTAAAACATGCCGGATTCCCTGAGATATGTGGTAGTAATCAGAGCTTGAGGGCCAGCAAGCTCAAGTCTTAAACAAATCTACATACGCAGAACAGAAAAGGCATATAAAAAATGCAGAATCTGAATTTGCAAATTCTACTTACATAATATACTATTAAAAAATCGAAAGAGTAATGCCCACAATGAATCTATTGCATCATGGTTTTCAGAAGAAGTTTGTGCAACCAGATCAAAATTTTCAGTTGATAGAAATATAATGCTTTCTGGCTTGAGTACAGTCTAATTAAGCTTGGAAGGTACTCATCCTGCTAATGCCAAGAATCAGCAAAGGGGCTCAACTGTGAAGAAAAGGTTTTCTACCTATGGATCTAAATTGAATAAGTGATCAGAATGGAGATGTGAATGCACAATTTGTCTCTAGGCAAAGGGGCTTGAGTACAGTCTAATTAATCTTGGAAGGTACTCATCCTGCTAATGCCAAGAATCAGCAAAGGGGCTCAACTGTGAAGAAAAGGCTTTCTACCTATGGATCTAAATTGAATAAGTGATCAGAATGGAGATGTGAATGCACAATTTGTCTCTGGGCAAAGGGGCTTGAGTACAGTCTAATTAAGCTTGGAAGGTACTCATCCTGCTAATGCCAAGAATCAGCAAAGGGGCTCAACTGTGAAGAAAAGGTTTTCTACCTATGGATCTAAATTGAATAAGTGATCAGAATGGAGATGTGAATGCACAATTTGTCTCTGGGCAATCTTTTACATCCTTCGGTTGAATTGTTGAGGCTGTCAGTTGCATGGTAAGTTGCTAATAACCACTTTATAAATTCGCGCCAGCTCCCTAAACTTTCTTGCTACGAGTAAAATTAATGCTAGTGTTCTAAAAATATCAGCTCCAAGCAAATGGCTGCTTTAATTCAAACTTCTTGGCAGGCTCAAGGTATTGGTCGGTTTAAACCTCTCAAGTCTCAATCCCCTTTATACAAAAGGCCAAAATTTTCACAGGTATTGTGAAGGATGCACGAGGCTTTTCAGATTTTGACTCCTTCTCTAGTGCACATGGATTTCTTGCAAGTCAATTAGGCACACATTAAGATATAACTATTTCTCTTGATGATATTCTATACGGATTATTAAATTAACAGAGCATTTAGTTGTCGATTGAGACTAAAGACAAGTGACGGAGAGTTGCTCTTTAGGTTATGAAAGCATGTATGGTCTACGATTTTTAAGCTGCAGTTCATGTAACCATTAAAATCTAGAACGCAGATTAAAATCAATGTCTGATACTTCAACCACCTTTCAGTTGTTGGTCATACAAAATGTTATGCAGAAAATACTTCCCAAAGGAAATTGATCTATTGACCATATAGCAACATAATCTACAAAAAACATAACCAATTTTATTAAACCAAAAGTACAAATCGAATAACAGAAAAAGAATAAATTACCTCATAAGTCATATTGTCTGGATCTATATCATCTTGTCTCACCACCTATGTATCAGCAATCCCGGTTTTGCAAATGAGGACAAAGTAAACAAATGTCTAAGCAGTATTACAATGTATACACTATTGATTACCTCGTCGGTTGAGCTAATAGAGTTATGTTCTCCAAGAGCTGTAGAAGATGAATGGGAGTTACTTTCTAGACATACGAGGAAAAGAGTTAATGGAAATGGATAATCATATAGCACTCAAAACTTCGGATGGTTTGATGCACTTTATAGTCCAGTATTCTACAAATTTTTTTTTCCCAAAAAGTTATGCAGTACTGTAATGAAAATTTTCCCAAAGAAAACTGCATCCTTGCAAGTTTACCACAGTGGATTCTTTGTGAAGTACCTAGGGTTGCACTATAACCTATAGATTTGACTCTGGAAGGTACCCCAAAAAAATTCGATGTGCTTATGTTTCCAGTATCTTACATTATCTGTCAGAAGAAAAGCACATTCGCTTCCCTATGAAAATCAGTGTAAAGGAAAAATTATACAAGATCAGCATATTAATGTAATGGGAAGTCACGCATCCCAATTCACTAATACTAATATTTTAAGAACCCAGAGCTAAAAATGAAACTCGCCTGCTTCTTCATTAGAAGAAATTTCACTTAGAGAAGCTTGCAAAGCTTTAGCTAAAGCTTCGTCCTCTGCTAACTGTGACTCCAAATTTTCAGGCCCGGTCAGAGCATCTTTTCCCTCGTCATTAAGCTCCGGACGATCCTTAGAAGAAGTGTTTCCTATGTTGTTTGCAAAGCTGTTTCTGATAGACTGATATACAACTTCCTGAATTACAAGTACCATGAAAAATGCTTTCAACACAAATATTTATAAATGATTTGACACATAATTCAATCCAATCTTCACAATCACTCACTTTAACAAATCAAAGGGAAGAAGGTCACCTGATCTTGGAGAACCTCTTCAAGAGGGGAATATCTTTCATCATGGACCTGCTGATCCCTCATTATGCTTCTGCCTCCTCCGAATCAACTCACCTTTTTATCCCCTACATTCAAATCAACCCAACAAATACATTTCACTGAGAAAACAAAGCGCCTTCAAATTATCCAAAATTCACAAATCAGAAAAACTTTCTGGGTCATCAACAAAATGGCATTAGAAACACAATACCTTCAACAGCTTGCAAGAACAGGAAAACCCAGAACCGCAAGGATGCAAAAAAAAAATGAAAAAACAGAAACATCACCTAAGCATGTAGACTGAAGCAAAGTTGGAGTCTGTGTGTGAGAGTGAAGTGTGGAATTATTGAAAGACTAGCGTTGACGATGGAGGCAACATTGATGAGCCGTCCATTAATTACGAACTACAAAGATGGAAGCTCCACCAACCGACTGATCCATGTTAGTTAAAAATAAAATCTATGTTTTTATCTACTAGGAGATGGATTGCTTCCCTTGTCGCTTTGACTCCCTTTTTCTGGTGTGCTTGTACGTTACACCTTCCTGTAACTGTCACGGTTGACTTGGACTCGGACGCCCATTGGTGTGGGTACGTACGGTACCTGCAAAATCCAACCGATCAAACTCTTATGACAAGGTATTGGATAATTAATATTTTTTTAATTTAAAAATTAATATTTATTAATAAAATTATCAAATAATATATTTGTATTTTTACAATATTCTTTTTTTCTTAACTTCATTTTTTAAAACATGTATTTTTTATGTAGTATGTATGCTTATAAATAATAGGGTTTGGTCCAATTTAATTATAAATTTGATTTGTTTAACTCAAATTGTGTGTTAAGTAATACTTGATCAACCCATATTGATTGACAGCCCCATTTTGGAGTCTAAACATCACACTCGATCACTCTTTTTTAGCCGTCTACATAAATTGCTTAACCCCTATTATTTAAAAAAATCATCACTTAACCATTCTTAAGATTAAAACAATTAAACAAGTACTACTAACTCATGTTATAGTAGATTTATAATCAATTTTTCATATTGGGAAATAAAATTAATTAGCTTTAAATTAATTCAAATTAAATAAATTATAAATAAAATTAATTAGCATTAAACTAATTCAAATTTAAAAAAATATAAATGTGCTAAAATTAAATATTTTAACATACAATTTATTATTTTATTTGACTTTTTTTTAAAAAAAAATTATTTGAAATTTAGCATACAAGTTCTCATATAAAATATATTTGAATTTCTCTAATAAAAAGATATTTCAATAATATATAGATCCCTTAGCTAGGAAATGTGCCCCAATTGGTTTGAATCATATAAGAAAGATGGAACTTGGTGGTTTTTAAAATGCACTTTAATTCTATTCCTTCCCCCCCACCCTTTTGCAATTTTTCATTTATAGACTTGTGCCATGGTAAAAATCAATCTCGATCATCGCTATTAATCGTTCAAATTGCATCACTTCTACATTTTTTTATTGCAAAACAATAAATATAATATCTTTAAATTGCACCCTATAAGACAAGTAAAATCCATCATAAATCAAATTATCATTGTTTGTCTTCTCACCTAATTAAATTAAAGTTAATCCCTAAACTTGGAGTATATAACAAATTATTATATCCTATATCTCATTATTCAATGAATGCTATTTATAAATTAAAATCTATTGGTAAGTTTGGCTGCACGGGGCACAATATCTTACCTAGTATATAATTTAATTTAATTTGTGCACCTAATATATATTAGAGAATAATAAGTATTTGCAATAGCTTGCACTCTTAAATAAGGTAACTTTAATATTAGCCTTTGAATTAAAATGACGTTTTGGGCGATAAATGTAATTTTATCTTTAAAAAAAAATTACATAATTTGAACGAGTGGCTAGATTTAAAAGCCATCGATATTCTCATGTCCCATAGAACCCGTCCAACTTCCCATATGATTAAGTTTCCACCTCATTTCATTTTTTTAGGACATGCATTTTGGTAGGGCAAGTTAAAAATCCAATTTTTAAACCCTAATAATATATTAGTAGGAGAATCAATCAATTAAAATATAAGAAAATTTTAAAATATAATAAAATTACCTATTTCACAAAATAATAAGTTCGAATCTCACCAACTTCAATTCCACGAAGAAATAATAGAATACTTATTATATTAAAAGGTCATAGGTTTAAACCTGACTAATTTCAACATCTAACTTCCTATTACTAAGATTCAATATAATTGTCTTAAAATAAAGAAAATATCAAATAATTATAATTGTTTTTAATTCAAGCCAGATATAATTTTAAAGCCAATCATATTCTATATCTAAAATATTAGATTATTACAATATATATTATTATTTAATAAAAAATCATATATATAATTAAAATTTATCTAGTATAAGACGTTCATGACATGATATCTTATCTAAAAAAAGGACTCAATACCAAACGGATGAGATTGAAAACCTGAAAATCAACCCATCAAAATAAAAAAAATATAAAAAATAAAAAAAAAACACATAATGCACAAAAGTAATGGGTTCTAATCTCACAAAGTTCAACTTCTTTAAAAAAAACAAAATAAGAAAACTTTCAGTAAGAGTAGATTCAATTTTCGTCAAACCTTAATTTCTTAAACAAATATAATAAAACCTAACCTCTAAACTTGGGACTCAAATATGCCGTGAAAAAACAATAAAAAACTAAATAATTATAATTTATATTTTTACTAAAGTAAAATATACCTTTAAATTATTAATTATAATTATATCTTATATATATATATATTCAATTAATACTATTTCTCTTTATTTAATAAGAATTTATGGATAAAATTAAAATAAACGAGCCATTAAAAACTAACGAGCGTGAGAAGGGTTGGTTCGCATCCGCCGCCGCGGCCTCATCTTCTCCGGCGAAGCGCCGCCGCCGCACACCGCTCTGCTGCGTCGGCTCTCGCCTTGCTTCGTCGGCGGGGGCGGGGGAGATGGCGGTGCTGAGAGGCGAGGGCAAGGTTGCCGCCGCCGATCGGCTCAGGTCCACTTCCATCAATGGCGTGAAGATGTACTGGGTGTCCGGGCAGAAGTCCCTTGCAACATGGCTGCCGCCCAAGAAGCTCAAAGCCCTCCGCAACAACAAAAGTAAGCTCCTTTTTCTTTTTTTTTTCTCTCTCTCTCTCTCTAGGGTTTTTGCTTCTTTCCATAACCTAGCTTTGCTAGATTTTGCAGGTAGCATGCTGTTGTTGTTGTTGTTGTTGTTGTTGTTGTTGTTTATCCTGTTATTTTGGGTATTGTGTGTTGTTGATGGA
>JAVDBV010079774.1:0-13557 GCA_032619315.1 Piper longum | reverse complement strand
ACAGTGGCGGGTGATATGGAAGGTGTGAGAGCGTAAGCGCTGTATGTATGTATGATTATGATTATGAGCCGTGCATGCGAGCCGGCATTTGTTTAAGTATGTTTGCTTACTGCCCTGTGTAAGGTATTCTTGAAGTTTCATATGTTTTCGTGGGTAATGAAATACCCATTTGCCAGATTGTATTAGTTATTTTCGGACCAGTAACATTCGTTACTGACGGTTTTCTTATAATATATGTAGGTCTCGCAAATCCTATATCGACTTCGGCGGAAGGACAGATAAATCCTACACACACTTGAGCTCAACATAAGATTTTCTTTCTTGCATTTATTTATATTTGATATATTTTGTTGTTTATTTAACAATGTCTTCCATTCTCATGACACCAAGAGGGTTATTTCGATCTATTTTATGGATCGAGTCTTACTGACTAATAATGTTAAACATGTCTCGACTCGATCGTAACTTTTCTGATCCGGTTCTTAAGTGAACCGAAATTGGGGTGTTACAGACGGTATGGAGTATATAAAGACATTATGTGAGGGTTTCCCCTTTCCCACAAATTATTTAGGCCAGCACCCTCCTCCCCGACCAGGTTGCCACACTCCTCTTCCCTTTTCTTTAGCCTTTTGTAGAGAAGATTGCTTCCACTTTTTCCTTCGAAGTTTAGTGAGTTTGGATCAAGTTTTTGTTGGTTCTTGCAAGTAGTACTAGGTGTGGAGATCTAAGGAAAACTAAAAGGGTAAAGGTTAGTAACTAAAACTTAGAACCTAATTTTTTGTAGTTCATCAATGCATATCTTGTTATATCGAATCATGTATAAATTGTATGTAAATTATTGTTTTATATAAGTTTAAAGGAAGATTTATATAGAATTGTTATAAAAACTAAGATCATAATCCCTGGATGAATTTGATGTTATGTTTCGGATGTTTAGAATTGCCGTAAATAAGGCTTACATGTAACTTCTATGACTTAACAATGATTCATGCTTAATTAATTAAATTATAACAAGTTACGTCATGTAAATTAACTTTTCTCTAAATTTGAATCATGCAAAAGTGGGTTAAATCATTATAAATTAAAAACTTGTTACAACCCTTGATTTGATATTTGGAGACTATCAAAAAGATGTATTTGTTTGATAAAAATTGGGGAAAAAATGAAAAACAATAACCTAATCTAGTGCTATGTTTTTCCAGATAGGTTGTTCACCTATCTTGAATTGATCATCACTTGGGTTGTCAGCCTTCGATTCAAGTGATTCATTTTGTGTTATAGACTTTAGGATTTCTTGTTTATTCCCCTAAAATTTCATAATTTTTGGTTTATTTTTCTGGGAGATATGAATTTCTAAAATTGATGGTGTAAAACCCTAATTTTATATTTTATTGATGTTGTGCTTCATGCATGCTATGTTTATAATTAGATAATCATTGTATGATGATTGTATGCTATTGTATACTTTTTATGAGTGAATTATGTGGATGTAATATTTTGATGTGATTTGTGTTGTGTTAATATAAGTAGGTGGAAGGTGGTGGCTTCAATGACTATAGTCTCCTCGTCTACTTACTTGTAGGTAAAAGGTGTATGGATATAATGACCATGTATCCTCTTACCTTGATCATTGTGTTGTTATTATTGTGTTTATTTATGTTATGCATGTATTAAAGTGGCTTGTATTGTGGGAAAGTTTCTCCTAACGATCCTAATTACAAGGCACACTATCGTATTTCCTCCAAGTCATAGGCCTTTGTAATTTAGACCTATATAGGTGTCCCATTTTGTCCCATTTGCATGAGTTCACACCTAGTTTTGCATGAACATGTCATTGATTGCCTTGTGTGTTTATGTTTTGCATTCATATGGTATGATGTTCGAAAATTATCTCCATAAGTTGTCGAATTTCAGTGTCCAAAATTATTTTTGTAAGTCACTAAGATTCGGTGACAATACGATGATAATATATTTTAATCATTGAAATTTTGGTGCCAAAACGGTAACTAAAATCTTGTCACTAAACAAAATAATAACAAAAAGGTGTCATATTTCACGGCCACCAAATTTTAGTGACTATCCGTAGTTAATATAATACCACTAAAAATCGCTCTAAAAAATTGTCACCAAAATTTTTGGAAACAAATGCATGTTTTTACACTAGCGTATATTAATCAATTGCAATGCATATTGAAAAATCTAAGTCAACTATGGCTTATTTAGGTAAATTTTATTTTTATCATGGACACGTAAATAAATAAAAGTTATAATTAACTTACCATGAGTTTGTAAATAATTATTAAAAATAAGTAAAGTTCTCAAAAGAAGTATAGAGTCAATTTAAAACTTAACATCATTTAAAACTTAACAATCAATGAGATTTAGTAAATCTTTACATCATTGAAAACTTGGTTAGTTATATTAATTTTCAGCAAATTTTCCATTTTTGTGAAAAATCAAAATATAACACACTTCCTTTACCAAAATTCAATCAATAATCAGTGATATATAACTGAAATTAATAATCAATGACACATAGTAGAGCTTAACATCATAGAAAACTTGATTAATTATTTTAATTTTCAGCAAATTTTCTCAAATTATGAACAAATTTGAGAAAATTTTAATTATTTTAATTTTAATGAATTTTCATATATTTTCCGTTGTTTAGCCTTAATTCAAAAATTTGTCAAAGAAATTTCATTGGCTAATGACTGTTCACTTAACACCATTTCATACATATAATGCTCGAAATTATCCCTGCAAGTTGCTAAGTTTCGGTGACAGTCTAGTGACCATGTATTTTTGTCACCAAATTTTACTGGTAGAATTCTTAACTTAGTCACCGAACTTGTAACCATTTCTTACGATGTTGAAAAGTATTTTTGTAAGTCACTCATATTCAGCGACAATACGGTAATAATATATTTTAATCACTAAAATTTTACAGTGACTAACATTTTGTCATCGAAAAATATGACAAAAAATTGTCATATTTCACAACCACTAAATTTTAGTGACTATTGGTAGTTAAAATAATACCCATCGAAAATATGAGTAAAAAATTGTCACCAAAATTTTTGATAACAAATGCACATTTTTTCACTAGTGTATATTAATCTACTTATTGCACATTGAAAAATTTAAGTCAATTATGGCTAGATTAGGTAAATTTTATTTTTATCATGGACATGTAAAAAAGTAAAAAGTTATAATTAATTTACCATGAGTTTATAAATAATTATTAAAATTAAGTAAAGTTCTCAAACCAAGTATAGAGTCAATTTAAAAGTTAACAATCAATGAGATTAAGTAAATCTTAACATCATTTTAATTTTTTTTAATTATATTAACTTTCAGCAATTTTTCAATATTTTGTGAAAATCAAAATACGACAAACACATTTCCTTGACTAAATTTCAATGAATAATCAATTATATATAACTAAAACACACTTCCTTTACTAAAATTCAATGAATAATCAATGATATATAACTAAAATTACTAATCAATGATATATAGTACAGCTTCACATCATATACCATGATTAATTAATTTTATTTTCTGCAATTTTTCTCAAAATATGAACAAATTTGGGAAATTTTTAATTATTTTAATTTTCTTAAATTTTTATATATTTTCCTTTTTTTTAGCCTTAATTCGAAAATTTGTCTTGTAAAAGTTAAAGAATATAAAAAAAAATGTTAAAGAAGAGAATGCCATTTACTTGTTAGTAATAGCTTCCTCTCCTCCGACGCCTCCGGCAGCCACCGGCTTGCCGGACCACCGTAGCCGATGGCCTCGTCCGCTGCTGCGGTTGCCGCTGCGATACGCTCTGCCTCTGCCCCCCCAGTGGAGCTGGAGCAGCGGGTGGAGCGCCAAAACGGCGGCCTCCTGCTGCCCAGCCCAGACTTCCAAAGGCTTTGCCGAATTCCTCTCCTAGAGGGGTTGGTACCTCTTGATAGCTAAGAATAAAAAGCTACTTCCTTCATGGATTGATTGATCAAGATTGATTGATTTAGGGTTAGATCAGAAAATTATCAAATCAGGCTCAGGATTGATAATCATAACATGGTCTAATTCCACTCTCGGACGGGGCTGATACCTCTTGATAGCTAAGACAGAAAATGCTCTTAACTTGATAGTTCATTCCTTGATTGATTTGTTAATAAGAAAGTCCAGACTCTAATATATAAGAATGTTGTCTGGGTATGGACACGGATACTACCTTACCCATAATTAAGAAAAAAAACCAAAGAAATGGAAAATATCTAACCAAGTAATACCTGAACAGAGAAACAGACAACCATGCAAATATCAAAAAAAAGAAAGTGTCCAAACAGATTTGTACACTGGTTTTTGTGTAATTTGTATTTTTTTGGTTGATAAATGTTAGTTATATGTGAGACCTGCGGGTAATTATCTCATGGATCGGTTAATGCTGCGGAGAGTTGCTGTTTATCCATCTCCAAATCCGTCCAATTTTTATGATATTGTGATATTGATTGCGGATTTTTGCATTCCCACTGGATTGCGAGCAGCTGAAACAAGTCTTTCTAGTCAGCAGGTAATGCTGGCTGACCTCTACAATTGAGTAGAAGAACGAATAATTCGCATAGGATATGTTGATGTTATGCATTGATATTAATACCTACGGAAGAGAAGATGGGTGCCATAAATTACGTTATTGGGAATAAAATCTAGTGTTTAGTTTGTTAGTTTGTTTTTTCTTATTGGATTATGTTTGATTTAGGTGATGAACAAATAATCGCAGAGGAAATGCTGATGTTCTGATACTAGTACCTATGGAAAAATAGATGCTTGCCCTAATTTACGATATTGGGAATAAAATGTAGTGTTTATTTAGATTGTTTACTGGTTGATTCTTTGCTAATAATAATGTTGAAGATATACTGAACAACATACATGGTCATTTTACCCTGTGTGAAAGGATGTGTGATGTTGTCAATCTTTGCTTAATTTTTTGACTATTCATTTGAGATGAAGGTTCAAAATTTTTCAGAGAACAAGGCTTCTGTTTTCCCAACAGTGAAGCATCCCTTCGTCGTCGGATTTTTAGTTGCGGAGCTTCCAACCATGCATGTTGAGTGCCTCACTGACCCTGCAGAAAATGAGAAAGTGGAAGTTCCTGTGTTACCTCTAGTTGATGGATTACTCAACCTGCTCTCGTACTCCGCTAAAAAAGCTTGGGGCATGCAGGCAATTGACGAATATTTGGAGGACAAGTGCTCTCCTTTTACAGTTGATAAAAAAAGTGCAACTAAAATTGTTCTTTCCTTGTCTATGGCTTCTGTTATAGATCAGGCTGTAGAAATATTTCTGTCTCCATGATTTGTCCTTCATTGATCATTCGATGTTCATGGTCTCGTTCTGTTAATTATTAATGTATTTCAATCAGACTTCATCCTATATTTGCACTTCCTTTATCATCAAGATTTAAACATTTAGTTTGTTTATGATGCTATCCAGAAAGCAACATTACTTCAACAATCATCTTGGGAAAATAACATCAGGATGAGTAATTTTGTTGAGCAGGTATTCTTTTTTTCATTAGATGACCTTGGCAAGTTTTTTTTTCGTTGGTTCTGAACATGATCTTCTTTCTCAGACACGTGCTCCTCTTTCCAGTATAATAAGGACTTTGAGTAAGATGTGTGCCGAAGTAAATAACAATGAGGTTGGTTAGTCATATATCACTTACTGAACTGGTGTACTTCCTATTATTCTGCCACTTGACATGTTTAATTCGAACAAACTTTATGTAGATCTCTTATGACAATTGAAGATGTACTTGTTCAACGTGATCAAACGAGAAACGAGTAACAACGTCAGGATGCTGTGTACCTAACCAAGGTTGTTCTCTCTCTCTCTCTTTCTCTCTCTCTCTCTCTCTCTCTCTCTCTCTCTCTCTCTCTCTCCATACACATAGTTGTGTATGTAGTATGCACCTATCCAATGTTCTCTCTCTTTTTCTCTCTCCATTCACACACAACTATTATGCAGTACGCATCCCATTTTTTTCTGCGAATGTCAAAAATATTGTGAACCAATTGTTCTCAAATTTTTGTGATATCATCTTGCTTGCCTTTTTTTTTGTTATTATTCTTCCTACCATTTTCTGGATGATGTGGTGAGCTGTATTTGTTATTGCAAATGCTTTGTGGTGTGCAGACATAGTGCGTTACAATGATACAACATTGGTCTCAAGTAGGCCTTCCAACGCATCTCTTATTTCGGAAGATTTGGTGTTAGCTGCTCAAATAGTTAGCTAATTTTTAATATTTTGATTTGGCCTTGTTTCAGGCCGAATCGGAGTATTATACATACTAGGATTCTTGAGCCTAGCATTTTCATAAACTTTTTGCATACAAACCCCCAAACGAAAAAATTAACATTTAGCAGAATCAGTAACTATGTATAGGTTTTTGGTGGTACGTAAAAGTCATACATTGACATACTGGTTTGCCAGTAGCATTGACTAACATTTACAACTATACACAACTCTTACTAATATGTGCATGCACTAAATAAAAATAACCTATTTAACAGGGCAGTAGCTGAAGTGCTTGCACACGTCCCGACATAGATCAGATTTCTTATATTAAAAATAGACAATTAATATCTCTCCTGACAAACAAGTATTTCAATAATATTATCAGTTACTAACAAGAGCATAATCTCTACAAAATTGTCAAAAATGCTTGTATAACATGCAAAATTAACTAGAGTGTCACAATAAATTAAAATGCCTATATCTGTCCTCTAGAATAAAATGCCAATATATCCAAAAAACTAATAGTCACCGAACGCTTCAAAATCTTTACAAATGTATGCAAAATGCTTTCTTGATATACAAAGCCAAACAGGGTGTCACAAAATTAAAATCTCTACATTTTAAAATCGGCCCCATTGCTTTCTTTCCCTATCATCGAGGTTCACGTCCGCGTTGCTCTGGCCTTTTCTTCCCCATTTTCTTTTCTCCAAATCAACTGCCATCATTGCTGAATTTTGTACATTGCTTCCAACCTTGCTTGTTGGCTATCTTCAATGGTTCTCGTTAACTTTTCATCGCTACATAATAACTACAAAGCTTAAAATTTCAGGAAAGGGGAAGAGAGAATATCGCCTATACGGGAGAAAATGCTGGTAGGGTGAGCACAGTAAAAAGTGTCAAGACAGAAGGTCACCTCAACGGGTGAACACACTAACAAAGGAGACGATAGTAGGTTGCCTACATTGGAGAAGTTTATGACAAAGGTTGCCTGAGAAGGTTGCCTGTCCAAGAATAAAAAACTACGGTGGAAGAGAGGAAGTCGAGCAGGAAAAAAATCGCCGAAGGCTACAACCTTCGTTGCGTTAATTTTTTTTAACTTGAACTCACATTAACTCGCTGACATACACTCATGTTGACACGCTGACATCTCATTTAATATATCATCTCACCGACAAATCTACTCTTTATTATTAATTAAAGGAGATGTAACCAATCAAAATATAATTAAAATAATAAATAATAAGTCAAAATTATTATATTCTATTTTCTCGGATCCATCTTCAAAGTCAATAAACTAGAATTTACATTTAAGATATTAAATTATTTTGTACTGTATCTCACTATTTAAAGAGAGTTAATCTATGAAATTAAAGTATCTTTGATATCGATCACACATGACAATATATCTAACCTAGCTTTACCATAAAATATGACAATCATTTCTTCACTTCGCTTGACTTGGCTCGGCTCGGCTCAACTCATTAATTTTTTAAGCTGAGCTCGCTCGAGTTCCAGTTTTAGTGGAGCTAAGGTTTTTTATCTATTACGATTGACATGTGGACAAGTAGGCCAAGTCTTGGTTATATTTGTATTTGTGTATATTTTATTGATGATCATTGGACTTTACAAAAAAGACTTATTGCTTTTAAGTTGTTAGATCACATTCTCGTGTTAATATGGCTACTCTAGTTTTAGATATTTTGTGAGGTTTAATATTTATGATTAAATTATAAATATTATAACGACATGTAACACCCCGATTCGGCTTACCCGTGAACCGACCCAAAAATTCTACCGGTGATCGAACCGTTCAATAATCTACTAGATTCGGTTAAGCCGACCCGGATCTACTCTCGGCGTTTTAAGATGAAGATATGATTCGCTATATGCATGGGTAAATGCACAAAATCCTAACAGGACACTACATGGATGACAAGCAAATCAATTCACACACATGAACACAATTGCAATAAAATCAAAAAGATATTCTAAATAAAAATGGACGAGCTTCTCCTAAAAGTGCAATTAGGGGCCACCCTGTCAAAATAATATATATACACACCTATATCCATATCAATAATTTCATTCATAGAATATAATCTATGGTGTACTCATTCTCAAGTTTGGGTCTTAGCCCACCTGTGCATTCTTTCCACAATTCACACCATGCTACCGAGTCATTTCATTCAATAATTAACATATCATCATCTCTTAACATTTTCTCACGTCAATTTTAATGTAAATAAATCATAAACACAATATTAAATATTCACTCATTAAACATATACGTGTGTGTGTGTGTGCAGAAGACCTCATTGCTCCTCCGTATAGTTGGCACATCCATCTCGTACTCATCACCTACATATAGTACAAAACCGTCAGTAACGAGCGTTACCATACCGGAAAATAACTAATATCAAACTAACACAGTAGAGCTAACCCTCCTCTTAAAGGAAAACATTATATACTTCCTTAAGAACTCTCACAAGGGCACTAACGGGAGCCGTCGGCCTCGAGCGGCAGCGTCCCCCATCCATCTCATTCTCTTTTCTTAGTCATCTTATCTATTGTGTTTTGCATCAAATCTCATTCTCGCGTCTTGCATCAAATATCATTCCCGTTCATCTCAGCCCTCTACGTCCTCCATATTACTCCTGGCCTTGAGCCGAAGGCTGAATACTCTCAGGCAGTCTCCTTCAGTACCCTTTGAACCACAAATCCGAACATGCGCTGTACTAAACAGTACCCGTAAACCTCCACGTTCTCCGGGTGTGAGGAACTGAAATGCGGAGTTAACAGGATCCCTCGGGATGAAGTGGGTCCTCCCCAACATCAACCCTAAGACGAACACATGCCTTGTCTGAAGCCATGGCCACCTCCCTCTTTCCACCTCTCACTGAAAACACGAAAACTATATATATGGGCATGGGTAGGGAATTTAATATAATAGGCCCGAAGGAAACTTATGGTGGATCTTGTTTTCGAAAACATACTCGAGGGATCTCATCCTCGAGGGTTATTAATCCGGAAATGCGATCGGCTAAATGACCCGAGATAAGTGGGATCCAATAAAACGCCACTTAACTCGTCCTCCAAGTAGAAAACCAAAATACGTTGGAATAAAGCATAAATCATAAACGAGTCCTAAACGGACCTGGTAGAAGCTCCGAGCGTGTCATCACGCCTAGGCGGCGAGCTCCTACTCCATACCTACACATCAGAACGAAATACTAACACCCGCTAACTACATGATGCATCAAACTAGTCCTAATTATTACACAAAATGCAATCAGAATCAATCAAACAATTCAATAATCATTAATATAAATAATTTTAAGTCATCCTATTCATATCAATTTCATTGTGCTCTTCTAAATTACATCAATGTCAATTATCATGATCAAACTTAATCTATCTCATTAAATCACTTACTATTCATCTTATACTTAATCACATCATGCAATCCTTCATTTCATTTATAATTAGACCTTTATCATGACAATTAATCAACCCTAACATGCTGTGTTAACAATCATCAATTATAATTAATCAAATATAGAAAAGAGGTAATTATACCTAGCGTCGTTGGCAATCGACGATGGCTATGGTTCCGTCGTGCGTGTGTCTCAAACCTCGAATTCGGCGCTCCACGACGTCTGAAGTTTGATCGGGTTCGACCGGGTGAACTCCGTTGAAGATCCGGTGAATTCCAGCGAATTCCAAAAATTCTGATTTTTCCGGCGGTTTCCGGCGGGTTTCTATGATTTTTCGGCAACTCTCCGGCGGTTTTCTAACGACAATTGCCGGTGGCCTCTACTGGTCGGATCGGGGCCGTATAGGGTACCATCGAAACTGTCTTGGTGAGCCTGGCATGTCTGTAGTGTCAACACGGCCGACGGAGGCGACGGCTCGCCGAAAAATCCCAAAAACAGGCACGACGATGGGTGGCTAAATCCGGCCGGCCAAGGGGGCGATCGGCTCCGACTCCGGTCGGGAAAGCTCGCTGGGTGGTCGAAGGTGTCGAGCCGACCACTGGACGGTGACAGGGACAGTTGCCAGAGGTTCGATAAGTGACGTGAATGCATAGCGGGCGCGGCGCTCGGTGTGGCAATCCCAGTGTCGTGGCGGCTGGACAGTGGCCGGGGCTGGTCGGGGTGGCACGACGTCATCGTGGGAGGGAGCGGAGTCGATCGGCACCGACAGCGGCGGTGGCAGCAGCGAGGGTTTGGAAGAAAGAAAAGGGTCGTGGGTGGTTGGTGGCATACTTGTAAATAATACTTGACTCGACTCCGTCTCGAGTCAAAATAATATCTAACTCGTAATAAATCCTAAATTTTTTTTAGAAAAATCGGGAAAAATCCCTGAAAATAAAATAAACACACAACATCCAAATGACATGCTCTATGACTAATAACCCACCCAAAACTACCCATAACGCATCCTAATGCGGTAAACAACCTAAAACTATTTCTACGGTCACAAAATAATGAAAT
The DNA here is from genome assembly GCA_032619315.1 of Piper longum. Taxonomy (NCBI): domain Eukaryota; kingdom Viridiplantae; phylum Streptophyta; class Magnoliopsida; order Piperales; family Piperaceae; genus Piper; species Piper longum. The sequence continues at coordinate 2,769 of JAVDBV010079774.1, read as the reverse complement.
CTAAAATCATCAACTGTATACTCTTATATATTCTGATAACTCATTCTTTGCTCATTCATGACGTTATCATTACATATTCGGGTACACATGACCCCTCATACCTCATACACACGACCGACATCGGCTTAGTACACGTGATTCAAAATACACTCAACTCGAACCGACGGCTGAACCGATTGGCTAACGACTATAAAACCGTGACTCGAATCACGGGTTTTACAACCTTCCCTCCTTATAAAAATTTCGTCCTCGAAATTTTAACCCAAGGAGGTTCAACTGAAATTGGAAACTGGATACGCGTAAGCTGTATCATCTAATCCTCAATAGCCATGTACGTCCATCATGACGGTAGTTGTGCTGACATGGCGGGTTCTGCTTGTGATGCTGTAAAAAAATCAACCATTTTGATTCTGATCTATCTCTGTCTACTATGGTATTAGCATCGTCATTCTTTCTTGTTCTGATTTGGGGACCTGTGGGTTATGGGCCCACCTCGCTTCCGCTATGCACTCTAATCTATTTGTGCCTGTTCTGACATCACCATCATCATTCTCTTATGTTCTGATCCCTACTACTGCTAACTCTGCGAAAAAAACCTAAATCACCCCTAAGGGCCTACTCGGTTGGTCAACCAAATACTCTAGAGTATCGCAAGGTTCTAATCTGAGATACATCTGGGAAAACTACATCGAGTGTAAAGCCTACCTACTAACATCTACCCATGTCCCTCTAATCCTCATCTCTGGAAAGTCACCTACATGTACTCGCAGGAACTCTATTATAGGTCCTACCGTCATCCTAAGGTCTGCTATGAGTCTCCTGCTAAGTACAGTGTATAGACTAATGAGCTGCATGGCTCACTGTCGCCAATCTAAGTCCAACTCTCACGTGTCCCTGTATAAGGAACTAGACCGCTCACTGGATCCTAGTTGACTCGGCCCAAAGTCAAGTATCTCACTCTGTTCTATAAGAGAACAAGGACGACTGCTATGACTCTACTGTATACTATGGCTATAGGGGCTACCTATACAACCACTAACTATTTCTAAACGGAGCTCTCTGTCTCTAACTGGGTGAGAATGCTTGTACACACACAGCGTGTTTCAAGGAGAATGATAACATACTCTGCATGGGCTGTAGCGTCTGCATCTAGTCTGTGACGTGTGCTCTGGTCAATGTATACTCATCTCAATCATCTGGGCAACTGATAGCAACACTGATACATACAGAGGGGTGAGTGAAAATACTCACATGGAACTATCTACCATGTCTGATATATCTGGGTTATAGGAAAAGAAATGGAGTCTCGTCAAAATCTAGTCACACTGATGAGGAATTCTCACTAGGTAGTATCACATCCTCACATGTGGTATCTAACATCGGATAAACTAAGGAAGTCCACTCGGCTAAGAAAGATCTGCTACATAGGTATGTCACTCTGATCTCTGGTAAGGTTATGGTATCATATAAGTGGCAGGGGAGATAAAATCCCTATGTAGCATACTAGGTGGCCAAAATATCGGTAGGTCTATGGGCTTGTCTCTAATTCACCATGATTCACTATGCCACAGGTGATCAGTCTGTGGAACAGCCAATCAATGATGTATCTCAGAAACGGCTCCTACGTGGCTCTAGTTCAATCAGCTAACAGTAAGCATGTGTTTCTTGATACTGTACTAGTCACGCACTTCTAAACGGGCGGGGATCAAACGACCCAAAGAACCACTGTCTTACCTCGAGTCTACGGGGACTCATATGAGGTTCAACATGTGTCTCGTCCGCTCTTCAGTGGTGTGTGACTTGCCGTCCCATACCAATTTGTAGTACTAATCTTGACTCACATGACTACTACCGTTGTGGTAGACTCTCAAGCAAGACTATCAATCAAGATGAGCATACATTGGTATCGCTCCATCTGTTCAACATGGCTTATTCTGTCTGAAGTCCCTATCCGCATCGTCCTCAAGCTGGGGTAAGGTCTGTCATCGTAAGATCGGTCTACCAATATCGACCTGCACTGCAAACCCTATTCAGTATCGTGAAGGTACTTCTATACTCAAGGTAAGGCTCAATCTTATATCTCAAGGTAAGGATCTAATCTTGTTGACAAAGCATAAGGGAATCACTATCTCTCTAAGGAGCACTCCTTTGCTGAACCATCTATCTATGCCCCATAATCTAATACGAGTCTAACTCCTCACGCTAGCTGACCAATCCCCAAATAGGTAAAACTACGTGTGTCACCACCTACTAACCATCCTAATCTATGTATGATGGTTGTTGCTCATGAATGCCTCTCAGGCTATCTTAACAATCGGGTCACTATGAATGTCCCATCTGGACATCATACTATCATGTTCTAACTCTGTCCATACACATCCTTATTAAACTGTCACTAACAGTGTCTAATTGCATTATCTTGCAATATACACCAGACCCAATGGTGTTAGTTGCAAGAGAACTCATGAAATCGGATCCTATGTCATCTCATCAAAATAACCTCCGCATTCCTAACTTTCCTCTATTCTGCTGATACCCCTATAGTTACGTCTTGTTCCTCAGCTTCGACCCTACTAAGCTCTAACTGATCTACTCAGTCGGCGGATGAGCAAGAAACGGATGGCAGTAGTGCGTACCTGGTCGGTGGTAGTGCATCTCGCTTGGCGGTCATGCACTCGGTCGGTGGTTGTGCACTCGGTCAGCGGTTGTGCACTCGGTCGGCGGTTGTGCAATTCTGTCGGCAATAATACTATCTAAATGCTAAAAATC
>JAVDBV010079772.1:0-11181 GCA_032619315.1 Piper longum | reverse complement strand
GAGCAGCCTAAGGAAGTTCAGGCACCAGCCCCTGTTCACCACCCGGCACCTGCAAAACTGGTGGACAAAGGGAAGGCAAAATTGTATGCGGTTAAAGTGGAGGATGCCAAGGAGGATGACCACACAGTTCGAAGTAAAATTTTGATTCAAAGTGTTAGTGTAGATGTTCTACTTGACTCGGGGTGTACACATTCATTCCTATCACCCTGATTAGTTAAGAGTCTGGGACTCCAAATGTCTACATTACCCAAGCTTTATAGGGTCACTACTGCAACGGGAGACAGGGAAATCACAACGTTAGGAGTGACTAACCTATCCTTGGATATACAAGGGAAACCTTATGTATGGAATTTCATTGTCTATGGGATAATAGGCTTTGATGTACTGTTGGGAATGGATTGGTTGTCTGCACACCAGGCTTTTCTCGACTGTAAAGGGAAGAGAGTGTTGACAAAACCTTGTAATTGTGAGATGAGGGTCATTTACCAAGGGTCATAGCATGATCCATCCTCTTGTATTGTGTCAGCAAGTGAGGCAACTAAGTGGTTGGGTGAGGGTTGTCAAGCCTATTTGGCTAACCTAGAGGAGTCTGAATCCAAACCCAAAGAGTTGTCCTTGATTCCAGTAGTAGTAGAATTTCTGGATGTATTTCCAAACGAACTTCCAGGGTTGCCTCCTAAGCGGGCGGTGGAATTTGTCATTCACTTAGTACCTGGAGTGTCACCAATCTCTAAAGCACCATACCGTATGGCTCCAGCGGAGCTCAAGGAGTTAAAAGGTCAACTGGAAGAGTTGTTGCATGCAGGCCAAGTACTTCACCCTGGGGAGCCCCTGTTCTTTTTGTAAAGAAAAAGGATGGCTCACTTCGATTGTGCGTAGACAATCGCCATCTCAATCAAGTGATAGTGAAGAATCGGTATCCTTTACCGAGGATTGATGACTTATTTGATCAGTTGAAAACAGCCGGTGTATTCTCTAAAATAGACTTGCGGTCCGGATATCACCAACTGCGAGTGAAGGAATCTGACATACAGAAAATGGCTTTCCTAGCTCGATATGGACACTATGAGTTTCTGGTTATGCCTTTTGGTCTGACAAATACGCCAGCGGCCTTTATGTCACTTATGAACACGGTGTTCCACGAATCCTTGGATAAGTTTATTATCATGTTTGTGGATGTCATTTTTGTCTACTCAAATAACGAGGAAGACCATGTGAAACACTTGTCCATTGCTCTTCAAGTTTTGAGGGAGAATAAATTGTTCGCCAGATTATGAAAGTGTGACTTCTGAAGGAAAGAGGTGAATTTCCTCGGACATATTGTCTCAAAGGCGGGAGTCGCAGTGGATCCATCAAAAGTAAAAGTAGTCACTGATTGGCCACAACCCAAGTCATTCACTGATATCCGAAGTTTCCTTGGGCTAGCAGGTTACTATCGGAGATTTATTAAAGATTTCTCCTTGGTGGCATCGCCAATGACTAAGCTTACACGCAAGGGAGTCAAGTTCGAATGGAGTAGAGAGTGTGAGGAGAGTTTCAAATATTTGAAGAAGAGTTTAACTACTGCACCAGTCCTGACTGTGCCAAATGGTAATGAAGGATTCGTGGTCTTTAGTGATGCATCTCTAGTGGGGTTAGGATGTGTCCTTCTGCAAGATGGTAAGGTGGTGGCTTATGCCTCTCACCAATTGAAGGTTCACGAGAAAAATTATGCAACTCATGACTTAGAATTGTCAGTAGTGGTTTTTGCACTAAAGGTTTGGAGACACTTCTTGTATGGAGCTCAGTTAGAAGTGTATACAGACCACCAAAGTTTGAAGTATATCTTCACACAAAATGACCTTAATCTTCGACAAAGGTGGTGGATAGAATACTTGAAGGACTATAACTTCAAATTTTATACCATCCGGAAAAGCGAACGTGGTAGCCGACGCGTTGAGTCGGAAGGGCAAGGTGGACAAGGGTCAACAGCTACCTAGGTTTTGGGCTATGTCAGCTGAAGTGGTAGCTATGAACCCGGTAGAACGACTGATAGGACTACTGGCGAACCTGGTTATCTCTAATGAACTAGTGGAACGAGTTAAGCTAGCACAAATGGAAGATGAGGAGCTGAATCAAATGTTGGACAAAACTCCTGACATGGTGGTAGATTCCAACAGTGTAATTAGATTTAGACGAAGGTTGTGGGTACCCAATGATGATGTACTAAGGCGGGATATCCTTGAGGAGGCTCATCATTAAAGGTTTTCAATACACCCTTGTGTTACAAAAATGTACCAGGACCTAAAGTGAACCTACTGGTGGATTGGAATGAAGAAGGAGGTAGTGGGTTTTATCTCTAAATGTCAGACTTGCCAATTGATCAAAGCACAACATCAACTACCCGGTGGATTATTACAATCTTTAGAGATACCTACTTGGAAATGGGAATGTGTCACATGTGATTTTATTACTAAACTCCCAAGGACTCAGAAAAGACATGACTCCATATGGGCGGTTGTGGACCATCTAACTAAGGCAGCTCACTTTATCCCCACGAAATCAACAAGGACAGCGGAATACCTGACAAAACTGTACATCAATAACATTGTCCGGTTGCATGGAATTCCAAAGGAGATAGTCTCTAACAGAGATCCCCTATTCACATCACATTTTTGGGAGGCTTTCCAAAAAGTTATGGGGACCCAAATTAAACTAAGTACTACATATCATCCCCAAACTGATGGTCAGAGTGAGAGGACCAATCAAACTTTGGAGGATTTGTTGAGAGCTTGCATCCTTGACTGGCGTGATAATTGGGAGAAGCACTTAGCCATAGCTGAATTCACCTACAATAACTCTTATTAGGCCAGTATCGGGATGGCACCGTTTGAAGCCTTATACAGTAGGCCCTGTAGATCTCCATCGTACTGGTTGGAATCTACCAAGGCAGCTATAGTCTGGCCAGAGATGGTGACAGAAGCAGCTGAAAAAGTGCAACTCATCCAGCAAAGGCTTGAGACAGCTCAGGATCGGCAGAAAAGTTATGCTGACACTGGAAGGAAGGACTTAGAATTCCAAGTTGGGGAGTTCGTCTACCTTAAGACCTCACCTAAAAAGGGAGTGATCAGATTTAGAACATCAAGGAAGTTGAAGCTAAGATTCATAGGACCATTTCCAATTCTTGATTGAATCGGAAGCTGTGCATATAGATTAGCATTACCACCAAGCCTTGATGGAGTACACAATGTCTTTCATGTGTCAATGCTAAAGAAATATGTACGAGATGAGAATCACATTATCACAAAATTTTCAGACTTAGAGCTACAATCGTATTTAACTTACGAGGAAAAACCGATTCGCTTCTTGGCAAGGGAAAACAAGACACTTCAGAACAAGGAGATCCCTTTGGTAAAGGTATTGTGGAGAAATCAGGGATCAGAAGAAGCTACATGGGAGACTGAACAAGAGATGGCCAGGAAATACCCTAGCCTATTTGTAACATAAAATCCTTGTAATTGTTGTAGTGCGAACAGATACCGGAGATGTACTGAATTATGGATATCCTATTAATGCAAGGATATTTCGGGGACGAAATATTTCTAAGTTGGGGAGATTGTAAAGACCTGGAAAAAAAACAATTATCGTTCGCTGGTTAAGTATGATTTACCCGCTTAACCGGTTAAGTGAACCATACCGTGTAACCGTTTAAATAGTAAAGTGAATTATGTAGATTACCAAATTACCCGGTTAAATGTATTACGGTGAAAGGGTGCTTCCACGTACCCTAGCCATCACTTATATTATTATAAAAAGATGGTAAAAGGGGGGGACGTTATCCTCATTTCTTCTTTCGGATTGGCGTCGTCTTCCTCCTTGTTCGGGTAATTTTTCTTCCCTTCTTCTTAATTTCCATGCATAGCATATGTTAAATTGACAATAAAAATTGATAAAAAAATGAGATTTAAAGTCTTAAATCAATAAGAAAGAACTAAATCTAAAATCGATGAGAAAGAAAAGAATTAAACTAAAAATACAAACTTTAAGTTGTTCATGGCCGACCAGGCGGAAGTTTGAGACAAAATTGGCGACATGAATAGTAGTGATGACGGTGGATTAAGAAATCTGGCCAGCCGGGGTAGCGATTGGGTTGCAATCTGGTCAGGAAAGGTCCCTCAAGGGTCGAGGGTTCTTGGACGACCATTTGACCGGAGCGGCAGAGCTCACCAGCGGCGGAATAGCGACGAAAACGGGAAAAACTGCTATAATGGACCAATTCCGACGTCGTTGTGGCCGGAAAGTGGCCGGGGATGGTCGGGGATGAACCTTGGAAGCACGTTGGAGCTGGTCGGTGGCGGCCAACGGAGGTCGACGGCGGTTGACGGTGGCCGGAGGCGAACGAAGCGCAGTCGCGACCGTGATCAAATTGATGACTTCGGGGTCAATTGGGGGCAGATCATGATAGCAATAGCCAAATTTTATGGTTGGAATCAAAGATGGTGCAGAGGTGAGTCGATTCACGGTTGTGGCTTGGCCGGGGGTGGTCAGACAACTACGAATAGTGCGCCAAAAAACACCCGATTATAGCTCTGTTTTGGAGAAAGTTGGGGAAGAAGAAGACGGCAGTTTCGTAAATATAGGTTGACTCGACACCGGTTCGAGTTAAAAAACAATATTAACTCGAAATAAATCTTTAAAAATAATTAAGTTAATGAGATACGAGCTAAGTGGCTAAAATAATAATTTAATAAATTATTATACGAAATTACGATATTAATAAAATTACGATAATAATAAACGGTTAATAATTAATCGGCTTGTTACAAACAATTAAATTAAATCGAAGGGTTAATATATTATAATCGTATAAAAATTGAACCTTTATTAAATTAAATAAATTAAAATAATGGTGTTAAGAATATCCGTAAATTAGGATAATAAAAATTAGTTAAAGAATATACCAAAATAGTAATTAAATTCCTGGTTATAAATTAATAATTATTTTATTAATTGTCAATGAAGAATTATGAATTTAATAATTAACTTAAAATTGAGGAATGACTTAAAAGAGTATGTCACATGAATAATCAATTATCTAAATAGAAGTATGGAAGATAAAATATTTAATATGGCATATAATTTAGTTGCATGTAGGTTCATGCAAATAAACTTATACTAATGTATAACTTTATGCTTTCACTTAGATTAGGGTTAGAAAATCACAGTCGGACGATGGCACAAGTCAGGTAAGTATAATAGGTAGAACATCGTATTTTCCTTGTTGGTAGCCTAGGTCGGCCTGAGCCCAGATTCAACCACCAAGCTCCGAGTGCAACCGGGGTCAACGATTTGACTCAGTCCGGCACGGGGCCATACTATATGTGTAAATTGTGTAATGCATCGAACTTTTGGAGTAGTGATAGCCGCCCCATAAAAAGTCTACGGCCGGGGTGAGCGAGGCACAGCGATTCCTCCATCGCACTAGAGTGTAGTGATAGATCTCCGGTTCAAGTATAGAAATCACACTAAAGGTCTCCGGTTCATGTCCGGAAATCACACTAAAGTTCTCCGGTTCAGGTACGGAAATCAAACTAAAGGTCTCTGGTTCAAGTCCGGAAATCACACTAAAGGTCTCCGGTTTAAGTCCGGAAATCACACTAAAGGTCTCCGGTTCAAATCCGGAAATCACATCAAAGGTCTCTAGTTCAAGTCCGGAAATCACACAAAAGGTCTCCGGTTCAAGTCCGGGAATCACACTAAAGGTCTCCGGTTTGAGTCCGGGAATCACACTGAAGGTCTCCGGTTCGTGTCTGGGAATATCACCGTGGGTCTCCGGTTAGAGTTCGGGCGACGCCACCAACATTGTGGTAGCCTCCCCATGAAAAAATGCTACGACCGGGGTGTGCGGATCATTGGGGATACCCCCTCCGCATTTGTTTTGGAGTATAACGGTATTGGTCCACCGCATATTAAAATGAACATAGGGAACTAGTAGATTGTACTTGACTTTTTTATCTATTATACTACTTAGTGTTATAATCACTAACATGGAATTGCCTCCGCAGGTGTGCAGATACGAAATTAGGTAGGAGAAGCCATTGAGAGTGAGAGCATGGAGCAAGATAAATATGAGGACTCCATTTTAATTTTTATTGAGAAATATGTGTGGCTATTGGGAAATAGTCCTAGACAGTGGGAACAAATCTTATACATTGTTGTTAAATTTTTATAATTCAGCAACTTATTAGTTTGTTTAAGTAACACCTGGCCATTTAGGCCCAATTAAATAATTGAAAAATGGCGGGTTGTTACAAAGACCAAGGTGCTGGTCAGTCGCCATGAATGGTGCACTCAGGATTCCCATTGAGTAGCTGCGATAAAGCTTTGATCTTTGGGGTACCAATTGGATTGCCGGAGTAAATAAAAGTTGTAGTTTGGCTTTGGGTTGAAAAAGAAGATGTCGATGTTGGTTTTGGTGCCAAGATGAAGGTGTGGAGAAGAAAAGAATGTTGAGGAAGAAAAAGATGGCAAACTTGGGTTGACTCGATACAGGTCGAGTTAAAAAAATAATACCAACTCATATTGAAACTATAAAAATAATTAAATTAATGGGATTTGAGTTAAGTGGCTAAAATAATAAGTTAATAAATTATTACATGAAATTATGATAATTAATAAAATTATAGTCATGATAAACGGTAAATAATTAGTCGGCTTATTATAAACGATTAAATTAAATCGGAGGGTTATAATGGATAAATAAAATAAAGACTTCACCTTTACCATATTAAATTAATATTTGGTAAATAAAATTATTATTTTAATAACGAATTAGCAAGGTAGAAAATAGGGTAATAAAATATAATCGTGTTTAAAATCACGAAATTGCATAATTAAATAAGGGTGGAACCGTATTGAATTGAATAAATTACAAATAATTATATTAGTGATATCCATAAATTAGGATAATAGAAATCAGTTAAAAAATATACCAATAATAGTAATTAATTATTGGTTATAAATTAATAACTATTTTAGTGAGGATTATAATTGGGATAATTAATTTAAATTGCAAAGGACGTAAATCATTATATCACATAAATAATTAATTATATGACTAGAATTGTTGAAACCTAAATAATTAAAGATGTTCAACATGTCACATTTTATATTGTTAAAAATTAATAGTTATATTAGTCAGTAGTTGCATGCATTTTCTAAATAAAGAAAATTATACTTATTATAATTTTTTGTCCTCGTTCAGATTGGGATTGTTGATCGCAATCATGGGATTTCGTACATGCTACCAGATCCGTATAATTATTGAATTATTGTATATTCCTTTCCGGTAGCCCTGGTTGGCAGGAGCCAAGATTCGACCACCATGCACCGTATGCAACAAGGGTTAAGGAATTGACTCAGTCCAACACGGGGCCGCACTTTTAAATTTACTTGTAAGACAAATACAAAAGTCTGTGACACGAGGCAGCACCCGTGAAATAGGGAGTCTCTATCACAAGGCAGCACCCACGACACGAGGCAGCACCCACGAAATAGGGAGTCTTTGTCGTGCGGCGGCAATCTAGAACTTGAAAACTTGCCCCCATGCCAAAAGGGGATGTCAAGCAGACAACTCATTATGCACTTGTGATACTGAGAGGGTAAGCCAATGGAAAATATCGGTAACCACACAGGCCATAGGTCACATAGTGTGTGTGCGCATGCATGGGAATGTAGCGGGATGGGCAACCACCCTCCTCGCATCATAAGAGCTCGGCATAGGCTCACTTCACTGAAAGACTTTTGAAATAAGAGTAGAGAGTATATTTAACTTGTTTTTATAATTACATGGCTTAGTGGTTTTATCACTAACACAAAATTGCCTCCGCAAGTGTAGAGATTCAGGCATAGATTGAGAGCGGGGTTGGTGGATCTTTTACCAACCAAGGTTCAGAGAAAATGATAATGCATTGGATTTCCTTTTTATTTTATTTGAGTTATAAATGTGGCTATGGGAAACGATCCAATACTTTAGGGCGATTATTATTATCTCTTGTCTAAAACATAGTTTAATTTGAGTGAGTTATAATAATGGCTTTAATGGAAATCATGTAACATAGAAGTAATGTTCAATCTTGTTAGGGCTGGGTGGCGCTAGTCGTCGTCATCACCTTGAGATTCAACAACGACAAATTGTAGTTAATATGATATTTTTCAAGCTATAAGAATTTAGTGTGATATTTAGAATGAACTGAATGTCCAAGCAAGGAGCCATGATAGATTGCCTAAGAAAGACAGTGATTTTCCGCCCCAAAAGATGCTGCTTTTTCATCGAGGGTGGGTCAAGGTAGAGATAGAGAACAAGGATGGATATCCTTTCAGAATGCAATGAGACAACTAGACCGAGGCAATAAGCTGATAATGATAGCATTAGTTTTTGATGAGCAAAGTAGTTTAGGGGACAAGTCGAGCATTGAGCCTATTCCAGTAGTCAGAGAATGTATTAACGTATTCCAAGAGAAGATTACTGGATAGCCGCTAGATAAAGAAATAGACCTTCCGACTGAGTTGATGTCAGGAACAACACTGATCACTAGATCTCCATATAGAATGACATATCTTGAGCTCAAGGACCTTAAGGAACAGTTACAGACATTGTTGGATCAAAGATTCATAAGACCGAGTGTTTATCCATGGAATGAATCAATGCTATTCGTGAGGAAGAAGGATGGAACCATGCGTTTAAGCATCGATTACAGGATGCTAAACCAAGCAACTATTAATGACATATCCTAACATTGATGATCTATTCGATTATTTGAGCTCAACAATCATCTTCTCAAGGATTGATTTGAGGTCACGATACTACCATTTGAAGATTTAGTCAGAAGACATCCCATAGACTGTATTCTGGACCAGATATGGCCACTAAGAGTTTTTGGTCATGCCTTTTGGATTGACTAATGTTCTAGCAGTATATATGGACTTGATGAACAGACTGTTCAATCTATACTCGGACTAGTTTGTGATCATTTTTGTAGATGACATATGGATATACTATTCATCCAGGGAAGAGCATTGGTAAGATAGGAGGATTGTGTTGCAAACACTAAGAGAGCGTATATTGTACGAAAAGTTTTTGAAGTACAGTTTTTGGCTGCCAAAAGTGAACTTTCTCGGTCATATTATCTCAGCAGCATGTATCTCAGTATATCCAACCAAGATAAAAGCAATAGTAGAGTGGAATAGGCAAAGACACCTACAAAGGTTCAGAGTTTCCTAGGTCTAGCTAGATACTACAGACACTTCATTCGGGGTTTCTCTTCCATAGCAGCCCCTCTTACACGACTAACTAGGAAGAAGGAATGATTCAGATGGACGAAGGAATTTGGGCAGAGTTTTAGGACGCTAAAGGAGAGATTGACTCCAATGTTGTCCTCACGTTGCCTGAGGGACACCAGGATTTTGTAGTTTACATAGATGCCTCAGGAGTTGGCTCAGTTGTGTTTTCATGAGTGTAACTATCCTTCACATGACCTAGAGCTTGCAACAGTCATATTCTCTCTCAAAATATGGGGGCCCAACTTTTGTGGAACATCTTTCAGGTTATTGATTGATCACTAGAGTCTGAAATATATCTTCATGCAAAAGGATTTTAATAGCAGATAGAGAAAATGGTTAGAGATATTAGTAGACTACGAGATGGACATAACGTACAACGAGGGCAAAGCAAATATGGTAGCAAATGATTTGACCAGGAAGCCAACATGAGGCTCAACAGGATTGACAACAGTGTTAGTGACTTAGTATGCTATAGGCCACAGATGCATATGGGTTAGTCAAACTGAGAGGTCAACTCTTTGTGCCAAATATTCTGTTGTATCCCAGACTTCAAAGTACGATTCTTTATGAAGCTCATACGTTGAGATGCTCAGTGCATCCAGATGGAGTGAGGATGTACCACGATGCCCGACGATGGTGGTGGCCAAGAATGGAGAGAAAGGTATATGAAACAGTTGGTAGATGTTTGGTGTGCTAGCAAGTGAAAGTTGAGCATGTACACCTAGGTTGAATACTACAACAATTGGAAACACCAGAGTGGAAATGGTAGAGTAGAGCATATGACTTTGTAGTCAGTTTGTCGAAAATCCGCCAATAGAAGGATGCAATATGGGTCATAATAGATCAACTCACAAAGAGCGCACACTTCATACCAATCAAAATGGATTACCCACTGACCACTTTGGCCACACTATATAGAGACCAGATAGTCAAGCTACAAGGAGTGCCACGGGAGATCATATTAGACAAGGATATGAGGTTCAAATCTCGAATTTGGAAAGCTTGCTAGGCAGCTATGGGCACTGAATCAAGCTTTGGCACAACCTTTCACCCTTACACAAATGGATAGATGGAGAAAACCATACAGATCCTGTAGGATTTGCTCCAAGCATGAATTCTAGTCTTCAAAGGAAGTTGGGAAGAGCAATTATAAGGACAGTTCCTATGACTCTACTGCATGATATGGCTATTGTAACTATCTAAATATATACTAACTGCTGTTCAAGAGGCCTCTTTGTGATGGAATGGAGGTGAGAACACCTGTACATGTACAGCGTGTCTCAAGGAGTATGAAAACATACTCTGCATGAACTTGTGGAGTTTGCATCTGGTCTATGACATGTGCGCTGGTCAGTGTTTACTCATCTCAACCATATGGAAAAAAATAGCTAGCAGGACTCATATATCTAGAAAAGTGAGCGTGAACATACTTGGGTAGAGGCTTGGCTATGTCGGACATTTCTGGTCATATGAAAAGAGACTGGATCTCTCGTGGAAAACTAGTCACACTTCTCTAGGACACTAACTGGGAGGTATGTCACCCTCACATAGTTTGCCATTATGTCTCTATCTGTGGTGATGTAAGTATGTTTGTCTGAGTCACGGTGGGTAATAAAATTTTATATAGGATACCGGGTGATTCACAAATATAGGTAGGTCCATGGATATGCCTCCAAGATCATCATGATTGGACATTGCCATAGGTGGCCAGCCTATGGAATAGCCAACCAATGACGAGTCTAGAGACGGCTCCTAAGTGGCTCTACTTCAATCAACTAACAGTAGGCATGTGTTTCTCGATATCGTACTAGTCACGCACTTCTAAATGGATGGGGTTCAAATGACCCAAAGAACCACTAT
>JAVDBV010079770.1:0-12316 GCA_032619315.1 Piper longum | reverse complement strand
CCCCCCCCCCCCCCCCCCCGGCGGGGTGGTGGTGGAAACCATTAGAAGGAAGAACCAAGCTTTTTGGACACCACTTGCTCTATCTGATCCTTGTTCACCACCTTTTTCCCACCAGTCAAAGGATGGAGCAGGGCAGCCACCATTGCCCCCACCACCCACAGCAACGTCGCCATCATCGCAAACATCATCTACCCAATAATCCCATTCATCCATAAAAGTTCGAAATCATCAATCCTACCACCATGGAAATCACCACAAAAACTTTATGTTATATAGCTATATATATATATATATATATATATATATATATATCTGCACATATCTAACATATGTATATATTTATATAGCTAGAATAGTGAACAAATCATGAAAAAGAGAGGCATTTTTTTCAACGAAAAAGATAAAAAAATGTGGGTGCAACAAACAAAGATCGGGAACAACTGGGTTGGGACCAAAAATCGCGGAGCTTGAGATCTTAGAGCTGGAATGAAGAAGTGGGAGCGAGATCCGTGGCGAGAGATAAACAAGAGAAAAAAAAAAGAAGTGTAAAAAATTTAATGGTGACGGGTTGTAGCCGGTAACTGCGGGCCCCGCAGATGTAATCGGAAGGAGATTTGTTGGGAGTTTTGACCGGCGTGACCGGCACCCGCATATCTAGTTTACCTCGAAATGACAAGTTTGCCCCTGGTCGGATTTAGAAAACATGGTTTGGTTTGGTTTAATTTTGTTTTTTTTTTTTTGTAAATGGTGACTCGTCAAATACCAAAAGAAATCCCATTCTATCCTAAATAAAAATATAAAGGCTCAATTTTATAATATGTTGTATAATGTGTTTTAATAAATGATACAAATTGTGTAATTGTACGTTATCAAGAAAAATTAACTATTTATTAAATCAGACTATTTTACATTTACCATTTTTTCTTATAATTTATCGAACTTAAATAAAACAATTTATATTTAAATATCTTTTCTAAGTAATCAGTTGATGCAATTTTATTAACCTTCTCTGTTAAACTTAATAGTAGTTTTTTATACATTGTAAATAGGAATTTTTTAAAAAATAGATGGATGATGAATTGTAAATTGACTCAAAAATTAATTTTCAAATAATAAATCAATATTAAAATGTGTAATATCGATAATATGACATGTTCACTTTCACCTATAATGTTTGGTAAATTTATAATTTAGATGCAACAAATTACAAAAAATCATTTTAATTATCACTCTATAATGCATCCACGTTGAAAGGGTAAATGTGTCATTTAAACAACTACGCAACCACACGAGAGAACCGTGGGACCGGGCACAAGCTGGTCCCACAACACCCTTCCCAAAAATAAAAAGAATTATTAAAAATTAAATGTTATCAAATATGCTTGGACCCACAATTAGCATTTACCAAAAATTGCCAACTCAGCAGTTTGACTAGCCAATTTTGTTTTGACACGTAGCTTCACAAGAACTTTATTTGGGCCCAATTGTCTAGACAAGACAGGAAAAATTGCATTCTCCGTTCTTAACTATTTAATTAGTGAAAAAATTAAAACCATTTTGCATTTAATTTTGTCTTTGGATCTAAAATTTTAAATTTGTCACAAAGCTAGACTATGAAATTTGGCTAATCATACTAAACTTTTTTTTAAAAAAAACTTTAATTATCATTTTCTACAAATAAAAATTTAAAGAATAATGAATATAAGTAATAAGTCGTATAACACTATTTTTTACGAGTTAATATTTTGTTTGATTATCAACTTTGGTTCACACCCAAGTCAAGTACAATGTCCAGGTAAATTTATTTAAATTGATTTGCAAAATGCAAGATTTCCCATGTTGGTAATTTAGGGCAATAATAATTTCACATTCTATGTAATTTAGAACATGACAGGAGAGTATTCCATCATTAATTAATCTTTATGATGTACAAGTTAATGAGTCATATAAATTATTTTGCAAAAATAATGCTTGGTATATTTTAAACTCGAATTTTTTTTAAAAAAACCTTTATTTAAAAGCATTTCATAATTATACCTTATCATATTCAATTTTTATCTTCATTGCTAGGGAAGGTGAGCCCACAAAATTAAACTGCCCTCCTGACCATGCCAAACACTAGTTGCAGGTAATAGTGCACCAGTCAAAGTATTACAAAACAAAACAAACAATACATATGGATGTGTTTGATTCAAACAATGTGCTTATGTGAAGTGTACCCTTTGGTTGGGAAGTGAGTGTGCTAAACATTGCTTAGAGGGCGAAGTGACACTAAACAAAACTTGCATGGGTGGCCTCCTATAGAGGAGCATTTCTTGATGTTGCCAACCAGTTCTGCTAACTCCTTTGACCATGACTGTCTGCCGATCTTTATCCTCTAAATCAACCGAATACTTAATAAGCACAAGTGTTGGCAATGAAATAAACTATAGTTGCCACCATCATGTTTTGGGCAAATGCCCAATCTCCAAGTGAATGGATGAATAGTTTACTATTGGGTACTTTGGTGGCAAGTGGCAAGTGGCCACAGTGCAGTAGAAAATTGTTGCTGTTTTGACATGACTGGATGGAGGGTCTAGGGTTTTGGGTTGAATTTGATATATCAATCAAAAGGTTTTATTTTTGAAAAGAAAAAAGATGAATGAATAATAGTGGAGTGTTAGATGCTACACTTGCTCCTTTCTAGCCCTTCTATTGCAATGCAAATGCTCTTCAAATAAGGTGTAATAATTTTTTTCACTAATATAAATTCTAAACTTTAAGACAATTATGTTGTGTTATAAATCCTTACTCCCAGCCTTAATAATTCAACATTAAAATTTTGAGTTTTTAACTTAACTCGGCATCGGCACCGAGCTGCCAAATTGAGTTAAGCTTTAAACCCTAAATTTTAAATTTTTGCTATTTGTATGTAGCTAATTGTTTTTCTATACTGTGAATAATAATAAATAGTTGATTTTTTTGCATGCATGGAAGTTAAATCGGAAAAGGAGTTCATGAAATAGAGATCGACGTCTCAAAGTAAGGAGTAGAAAGTACTATTGGCCTTCCAAAGGCAGCTTGGACCCATCATTCTAAGTCTGATCCGAGTTGTCTCGGCAAAGGAGTGAACGATTTGACGCAAACAATGGTTGCAATGTCAAGCCCTTGCTTCTTTTCTTACCCTAAATTGTGGCTCTTGCTATGTACCATTCAATCTGTGAACCAACTCGGTGTTTAGTATTTAAAGAAAAAATAAAAAAGACAAAAAATAAACTCCAAGTTTAGTGTCATCGATCGATCGTGGGATTGGCTTAGAGCCCGGTTTTCGGAAACCCTAGATTTCGGTTTTTGACATGGATGTAGATTGTTAGCCATAGTGGTCCATTTGATTAACAGCCCTAATTCTATTCGTCGTTTGGATTAATTTTTCATCTAACAGTTCAATTAAGAGAAGTTAGAAAAAAGTGGTGATTTCACCTAGAAGTGAATATGGCCTTGTACAATCTAGTTTCAACTCGCAGTTTAGTATTTAAAGAAAAAATAAAAAAGAGAAAAAATAAACTCCAAGTTTAGTGTCGTCGATCGATCGCGGGATTGGCTTAAAGCCCGATTTTTGGAAACCCTAGATTTCGGTTTTCGACATGGATGTTGATTGTTAGCCATAGTGGTCCATTTGATTAACAGCCCTAATTATATTCGTCATTTGGATTAATTTTTCATCTAACGGTTCAATTATGAGAAGGTAGAAAAAAGTGGTGATTTCACCTAGAAGTGAATATGGCCTTGTACAATCTAGTTTCAACAAGGCACATCTTGGATTTAAAAATTAACTACTTAGGGTTGCCAACTTGCAAGACCATCAAATGAATTGTACAAGGCATGTTCAAAGGCCCAAACATGCACTAAAATTAACATTATTAAAATTTAAAAAACAAACATAATATAACTATCTAAGAACATACCTAAAAAATTTTAATTTCTTTTTTATATATTTTTAAATTTAAATGAAAATAAAAATAACTTCTAATACCAACATATTTATTTAACTGCCTGCACAACGAGCGGGCATGCTCCTTGCTGTTGTTGAATAAAGTAAGACATTCCCAATTGGAATGTAGATTAATCTCTAATTTAGTCCATGCCCTCCCAAGTCGAAAAATCGCAATATAGAAACATTGGACGTAGAATAAAACAAGTTATTAATAGTTCGATTTGGTTCAATCTTCGACTTCAATGTATAATGTTTAATTCAAAGTTCGACTCAAACCCAATTTTAGGCTTGCACCTGCTTAATTGTACTTGACTCATGGCTTAATATGTTGCATAAAAGTATTAAATTTAAGATAATTAAATTAAATTATTTTACAAAATATAACCAAATTATTGTAAATCAAGATATCTTAGATATTAAAATATAAATATTATTATGTATAATTGTAAAGAGGAATAATGGTAAGTATTCCAATTAAGCTAGTTTGAGCATGGTGCGACTCCAAATTAACAAAATGTCAAGATGCTAACAGCTCATAATCCTCAAAGACAAGCAAATTAACTTTGAGTTATGTAAAAATATAATGACTCACCTCTAAGTATAATATGACTGACCTAAGTCATCTATTTAAAAGTTTGGTTAATCAATTTTAAGATTATTATACATTTTTTGTTAGAAAATTAAATCTTACACTAGGAAGTAGTGGGTGCGAGATTAAGTCGAGAGATGTTACAAAAACTCTACTCGACTTGCCCAATAAATACTTTAAAATTATAATTTTAGGGGGATTATTGTATTCTAATGCGAATCCATTCCAACCAGAAACTCAAATGCAAGACGCATCATTGCTTCACCACATGAAACTTACATATAGATGAAATGTATTGTCATAGTTTATCTTGTTAAGAACTTTTCCTGTTTTTTAAAGCTTTTTTTAGGGTACTCTTCATTATATCTATGAGAAAAACAACACAAAGATGACTTACATGTATCCTTGATGCCAACAACTTCCAACATGTGTTACATGTTTGATTTCATCACTTGAGTCAAGGAATCCTGGTAATTGGTCAATTACCATCCAATCAATCTTCAAAGATCAATAAGTAAATGAGTAAAAATTGTAATGCTTCCCCTTCATTTTTTAACATATTTGTAGGTTTGTGATGAATATTGAAAGGCACATTTTAAATAACATATTTCACAGTATAAATTCATTAATTATATATTAACATAATTTTAAGCATGCCAATTTAACTTATCGTTAATTACGATAAGGCTAAATTATTATTAAATTATTCTCGATAACGACATTAAAAACCTCTCACGACAAAACTTGCATGCGACTATGCATCGACTATGACGGTGTAAACCTATACGGGCGCATGTAATTATAATTAATTACTGTATAAGTTATACAATAGAAATTTATCTAATAATTTTTAAATAGGCAATTATCATGATAAATCATGTTTAAGTATAATAAGTTAAAAAACCGAAAAACATGCTAAAACATTAGACATTTCATACACCATGCATTTGTGAGAGCTATCTTACTATATATATGAACAGCCATTGCCAAGCCATCTAATTTAGAGGATAGAACAAAGTGCTTGCCTCTTTTTTTGATTCAGTAATTTGCACTTTCGTTGGAGCTGTTTACAGACATGGCAGATGTTGATCATCAATCCTCAACGGAATCAAAATTTTACAACTATGCTTGCATGAAGTTCCCTCTTCTCCTCCTCTCTTCTTTGTTGGCTCTTACTCATGCACAACAGAACTATCCATACAGCATCGTCCCCACACTTCCAAGTTTTGAAGGTTTTTTTCCCTTTTATCAAGAAACCGAGTATGTAGAGATATTTACATAGGTAAAGGTTCTCTAATCTCTTCTAGTGGTTTCTGTTTGGTACCCTGGGCTCTGATACCACACTGTTGGGCCATTTGGACCACTAAAAAATGACTTGTAATAGGTGTCACGGGCCTCTCTTATCACACTGTTGGGCCCAAAAGGGCCCCCAAAAAATGACTTGTAATAGGTATCACAAGCCTTTCTTAATTCAAAAATTAACTTAAGGAATAATGATTTCTCATTGGCCTATATACAATATACCAATACCTTCTACCACCGATGTGAGATAAATCCAACAATTCCTCTTCACATATTGGGTGACTTTGAAACAATCATCGTCTGACAATCTCACTTTTCATTAGACGGCACCCACCTGCAAACTCCCCTTAAATCATTAGGTGGAACCTATGAATGAAATTCTAACAATTAGCGTATGCAACACCAAGTCTCCAGATAACACCAAATCTCTTAATCTCAATTTTCATTAGACGGCACCTACCTGGCAAACTCCTCTTAATTTTCATTAGATGGCACCCACCTGGCAAACACCCTTAAATCATTAGGTAGAACCCATGAAGGAAACTCCGATAATCAGCGTAGGCAACACCAAATCTCCCGATAACACCAAATCTCTCAATATCATAACCTCGCTCTGATACCACTTGTTAGGTACCCCTGAGCTATGATACTATACTATTGGGCCCTTTGGGTTCCCAAAAATAACTTATAATAGGTGTTCAAAAGTTAACTCAAAGAATAAGGTTTTCCTATTAGTCTATATACAAGACACCAATACCTTTTACAACCGATGTGAGATAAACCTAACAGTTTCTTTCCTTTCTTGATTAATCTTATATTGTGAGAACATCATGTTGGTATACATAACATGTGTTTGATTTATATTGATACGTGGGTGTTGGACAGGTGAGCGAATTCCAGCTATTTTACTACTTTGTGAAGTGAGAGAGAAGTCCTCAGAAAGACCCAGTTATACGGCTTATAGGAGGCCCGGGTTGCTCTGCTTTGACTGGGTTTATGTTTGAGGTAAAGGACTTGCTTTCTTTTGCTATGCATGCCTCAGAGCTTCAAATATCATCATCAATGGTATTTACTTTTTACATGGTTAAGTTTTGAGGAGGAAGAAGAATTGGTTGTTCAGAGAATATTCTTTTGCTATGTGAGCTGGGACCAATATGGCTCCACTCAGTGGGATGTGGGGAAGTAGATTCATTGTTCTGGTAGCTAACATGCTCACACATAAGAAAGATTCAATATTTTTTTCTAATACATTTCTTCATTCTCTACTAAAAAAAATAAAAATAAAGAAAAGAAAAGAAGAAAAAAAAAAGATTATCATTGAAAACGTAAAACTTAGACAGTTATAATGTCGATGGAAAGAATATCCTTTAAACTATAATCGTACAATAATTTTGTATTTAAGACCCATTTAATTTGAGGTAAGAGTGTTTGGAATATTATTGATTCCCTATTGAGGTGGTTCTATATATTTTGTTTAACTAGTTCTGAAAACCCATTAACTAGATCGAATTAAAATAGTTTAATTGATTATATGCGTGAATTATTTGTATGTTGAGTAATTTAATTAACGGTTTTCTTGGGGCAGTGACAAGTCTTCTTTTTTTTTTTTTGTAGTGATGATAGAAACACCTAGTGTTATCACATTAACATTAAAAATATTAACATTAAACATTAAGCATGGACAATGGTGGTTGCTAGGTAATACTAATTTTGCTTGTATTAATTTGTAGTGGGTGGATGATCAACCTCAATTTATGGGGAACGAGCTTCACATCGGCAGCGATTCTTATTCCGGCATCACTGTCCCAGTTATCACACTTAATATTGCACTTTGTAAATATTGTTTTCCTTCTTTACTTTACAATGACATAATTAATTACATTTAATTATGCCTCCTAAACCAAGCTTATTATTTAGACTGAAATTTTATATTGGATCGGCCAGCGAGTTACCATAATTTTTTTACTTTTTATCATATGGCATTTGTTGTAATAGTTTTAAAAGTTCTTTTTTACTCAAATTTTTTTTCATAATTCGACTCCATTATATAACTTGTCAAGATAAACTTCGTATATGGCTCCTTACAAATAGATTTTATAATTGACTCCTCGAATCAAGTTATTAAAAAAAATTATTTCCTTTTTGTTTAGCTGAATCAAAATTTTAAAGTTATTCCTCTCTCTCTCTCTCTATGTATATATAGAGAGAGAGAGAGAAAGAGAGAGAGACTATTTTGAGAGTCAAGGGCATGTATTTGTAACATCAAATGGAATGAGTTTTAATAATTAAAATAATGCAAAAATAAATGCTGTAAAAAGTGAATTACTTATTTGAGTTGGCATTTCTTACTTCAATATCATTTTTCTTTTGGGTAGGAATTATAGATGGTATAAAGCATACTTTGAACCTCAAGGTATAGAAATGGTGATGTTTACATATTGTGGATGGAAATATTCATGTTTAACGTTTTATCTCTCCCTCAATATATTCATGTGATGGGTTTTATTTAAATCCAGGGCTATCTCCTAGGGAACCCGTCGGCCGATCAGAAAATTGATTATGGTTCAAGAGTACCACTTTCGCACGGAATGGGGGTTATTTGAGATGAACTTTACGAGGTTTATTTGTTTAACATGATCTTAATTACCCTTTAATTTCTTCTCAATATGCATGCCAAAGCTCTTGAAAAAAAAACTAAGTTCTGGGTTTCTACACAGTCAGCTATGGACATGTAGAAAGGTGATTATACAAACTTTGGAGACATGGAATGTGCCCAAGCTCTATATGCTGTGTTCCAGGTGATGTATATCTAAATACTCCCATTCATTTTAGATGCCAGTGAATCAAATTAATTATCGGGTTCAAACATTTAGGATCATAATTCATTGTTAACTCGAAATAATTGTAATTTGTTCTTGATGCATGCAGTGCACATTTGGACTCAACACAGTCCATATATTGGAGCCATATAAAACTCTGCAGTTTCTGTAGCAGCACACAGTAGATTACTCAAGGAACAACTTGAAGAAGAACCAGATTATGATGTATCTCGCAGAGCATATATATCTCTCTCTCTTCATCTTTTTATCTGTTAATTTGTGCCAATATAAGTGGATCTAATTAGAAGGTTATTTGTTTGATATGTTGATAAGAGTTATGGCTATTTGCTTTGTGGGTATTGGGCAAATTGTTGAAATATAAATTTGTTTTAAACTCAAGTTTATATAAAACTCAATTCAAAACAAAGAAGCCTAATTCAAAGAATCTTCTAATATTTTACACATGATCAATTACAAGTCAATGGTTTGTGAGATTGTTGAAAGTTTGTGGTCAATGTTAGGTATGTGTTTGTTAGATGTGTTTCGTGGTCAATGTTAGGCATGTGTTAGGTGTGTTTTGTGGCTTGTATTAATCTTTAGTTAGTATAAATACCCCCTCTCATTGTGTGTTGTAAAAAAAGGAAGAATAAGAGGGAAAAGTAAGAAGCAAAGTTTCTACAATGTAAGAATTCAGAATTGAGTGTGGAGAGGTTGTTTGGAGAAGAAAAGGAGAGTTTGTGTTTTTGTATTTGATAAAAATATTTTCTTATCAACAAAGTTGTGGTTTTGTATTTGATAAGAGTATTTTCTTGTCAATAGGCTGCCCATCACCGGCAGCCAAAATGCGTGCCGATCACTATTCACTTTAATTAACTCATATATTAGTTGATATATTAACACGACCAACTTGCCAGGATTACACAATAATTACACTAATAGGTATTTATACACATCAATTCATAAAATACAACCATGCATGAGCCTTAGTAAAACAACGAGTTATCTGCATGATCTATCCAAAACAGTCATACTTATAACCACCCATTCATATGCATGAAAATAAAAAGGCAATTGATAAACAAGTAATATGGAGTAACTAATACCAATGGATTAAAAAAACACAGGCTAATATCATGATTAACAACAAGACGTGCGTACAGCAACCTATACAATACCCACATACCCCACAAGCACATGCCACATGCACACCAAGCGTTAACTATACCCATGGATCTACAGCTACATGCATGGAATGATTAAGGTAAAAGATAAAAAAAATACCTAGAAAGGAACAAGGGAAAGAAGGAAAGAGCTGGACTAACGTGGAGAAGAGAAGAAGCTTGGAGAGATGGCCAACCCTTTCCCCCCCATCTTGTTTATCTAACGATAGGAAAATCTTTTCTGCAAACTTTCTCAACGTGATCTTGGTCTCCTAACCGACTCTTAGAAATCACCTAAAATCTCCCCCAAAATTACCCACATCTTAATCATAAAATCATCCACTCTTGCTATTATCTTTAGCCAATTCCAATTTTAAAAAAATAATGCTTAAAGGTTTCAGACTACAATTCCCTTGGACCCATAAGCCAAAGGTAGCCACCCATATACACTCACCAGTTCGACCCAGAAGGATTTTAAATAATTAAATAAACAAAGCCCATTATTAAATTGAATTAATCATTATAATTGTATTCAGGGATTTACACATGCTTATCTACAAACTTAGAAATAATATTGCATTTTTCTCCACGGATCTAATGACCGTGAGGTTATTGTGGTGAAGCATTGCAAAAAGTGAAATATCTCTCTATGTTTTGTTTTAAGAGCGGAGAAAAATCATTTTTTTTCATGTCTTTCACCTAAAGTTTCTTTGAACGTTAAAGGTATTATACGTACAGCTTTGCTCATGAAACTTCAGTGTTTTTATTAAAATAGGCTCCTCAAACATTCTGATTATTCATCTCTAATTCCATTCCTGTAATCCAATAAAGTATACACCTAAATACACTTGCCAATTCTGAGTCTCTAGACAAGATTCTAGTTGGCATTAAATGTTACAATACTACATTGATGCAGTAAAAAGTTACTATGATGTGGTGGCTTTCTTCCCCAAGCTCCACCACCACTTACTTGCCTTTCCTTGGCCTAGAATGCTGCTTTGGTGGAGCCATCCTTGGTGACGAAATTCCAGTTGTAGAAGGGCTTCGATCAAGTGCTATAATGGAAGGAGGAGGAGTTGCAATGGCTGCAACCAGGTGGAGGAATCAGATGGCGATTTGATTCCTTGGGTTTCAAGGAAACCAGGGAGGGCGGAACAATTCTCCCAGATGGGGTTTTGATTTCAACAACAACAATATGAAAACAAAATTCAGTTACAGCCCTTTTATAGACCCCCTAACTAGTGAAATGACACAAACACCCCTAGCCATTACCCCTACTAATGTTATACATACCAAATTCCCTCCCCATGAGACACAACCTTGTCCTCAAGGTTACAAGATACAACAAATTACAACATCAATTTTCCATTTGCGATGCAGCTGGGAGAGATGGATGGATGTAAGCACCTGCAACTACCGAAGCCTTCAATTGAGAAATGTGGAAGACATTGTGTATTTGAGAGGTTGCAACTCATAGGCGACCTGGCCACGCGCTTGGTGATTGGGAAAGGGCCATAAAAGCGGGCAGCTAATTTGTTTGATCTCTTGGTCCTCAAGGATTGTTGTCGGTATGGCTGGAGTTTCAAATAGACCTGCTGCCCCACCTGGAATTCAGCATCACGTCGCGGGAGATCATGGTAATGCTTCATCCGAAGTTGTGCTGCCGCCAATTTGTCCCTCAACTCTCTCAACAACTGATCTCTAGTCCTTAGCACATCGTCAACCTCTACTGTTTTAGCTGTACCCGGAATGTATGACAGCAAGGTAGGTGGCTGCATATTGTACACGGCTTCAAAAGGACTCATTCGGATTGCAGATTGGAAGCTGGTATTATAGCAAAACTCAGTCCATGGCAGCCACTTAACCCAAGTATGAGGTCTATTTGCTGTAAAGCATCTCAGATATTGTTCCAACACCTTGTTTACCGCTTCCGTCTGGCCATCGGTTTGAGGGTGATATGCGGAGCTGTAGTTGAAGGCGACCCCTTGCAAGCTAAAAAGTTCATTCCAAAAAGAGCTGGTGAAGGTTGGATCCATATCACATACAATCGAAGCCGGCATTCCATACAATTTGAAAATCTCATCAAAGAACAACTTGGCAATAGATTGAGCTGAGAAGGGATTGAGCCGATACGGTCTCACCGCTACCGGCGGCGTCCCCTCCTTAAGTCTCACATGATGGTCATGAGGGCATGAAGGCGGCAGCCCCTTGGGTACATCAAACACCTTGTCGAACCTATGCAATAGCTGGTCCAAACATCCTTGTTGTTGAGCTGTCAATGACGTTCCCGAATGACCCAATTCCCTGCTGTTCACTACTTGCAAATTCATCAACAATCCCTGTTTTCTCTTTTTGATGGATTGTGAAATCCGCTTCTTGTCACACAGCTGATCCGGAGGAGTGACCTGCCCTCTTAGTTCCACGGTTCTTTCTTTATCTTTGAAGGACATCGTGAGGGATTCAAAGTCCCATA
>JAVDBV010079769.1:0-19177 GCA_032619315.1 Piper longum | reverse complement strand
GCTTGCCCGGCAGAACAGACAATGAAATAAAGAACTATTGGAACACCCACATCAGGAAGAGGCTCCTTTGCATGGGAATCGATCCTGTCACTCATAGCCCTAGGCTTGAACGTTTCAACCTCTCCTCAATTTTGGGCTCACCACTATGCAATCCTGACCAGCTCAACTTATCCAGGTTGCTCGGCATCGAACCCGTACTCAATTTGGAGCTTCTCCGCTTGGCCACAAACATCTTGTCGTCAACCTCCACTGAATCCCCAACTGATCAAAATTCCAATCTTCTCGCTCAGTGTCTTCCACAGAATCAGCTCTACTGCTCCCTCCAGCTTCAGAATGCTTTTTCTTCTTTGCAGAATAGCACTCATATACCGGTGCAAATGATCCCTACATCCCCCTCTTCCAACGTTTTCGGCCAAAACCAACCTCTTGACATCCAATCCCAAGTCATGCAGATGCCAAATAATGCAGATCAGTTTGCATCACAAGCTACTCATCCGGGTGGCGGACACATAGCTCAAGCAAGCCACTGGCAAACTAGCAATGACGGCGTGCCCTCAAACTTTGATCAAATTATTACTTCGTCGACGATCACCAGTGATTGCTATAGTCTCATGAGTACTGCTCCTGAACAATTAGAAAACATCTTGAATGCAATCTCTGCTACACCCAACTTTCAATTTAGCTCAAGTCACAATGATTTAAGCCTCTTCAATTCGGTTGTAACAACAACTTCTGCGAGTCAGTTGAATTCGCCGGCCAATTATATCAACGGGAGTGGGAGCACCACGCCGTCGTCGACTTGCATCAATGGAAGCACAGAAGATGATAGGGATAGCTACTGCAGTACTGGTTTGTTAAAGTTCCAAATACCCGATCTCCTGGACTTGGACGACTTCCTGTGCTAAAAATATGAGGGTGTGCTAGACATGAGCGTTTAGTTTATTAGAGACAATGTGCTAGCTTTTCATGTGGTTGAAGTGTTCGTTTGTTTTTTTATTCAGTGAAACATGTTTAATTGGTGTAATTTCTTCATGTTTTTTATGTTTGTTATATTCGTGCAAATTAGTTGTCTCATAAGATTGCACCAATAATTCGTTTGTCGCTATCCATTTTTCTTAAACATTTCCTATTAATTTTATAGATATATAAAAATAATTGAAGAGATTAGTAAAGAATTAAGATTTTGCGTTTACTTGTAGTCAGGGCAGTAGAGGCCTCAAATGGTCAAATATTTCTTAAGTGCATGCAAGTGACGAGGAGGTTCTTTCGTAAAATTTTCTTTGTCAATAATTAGTCGATATGGATGACATGAAAAAAGGCTCTTATGTCCCACCTGGCAACACTTTTTGCACAGTTTAGTTTAGACAGAAAAAAGGATTTGTCAGGCAATGACGAAGGAATGATTTGTCAAAGATGAGAGAACTGGTACGCTCAAGGATCAAGTTTGGTAGCTGGTAGGAATACTTTCGCACCAATTAGATTTGATCTATGCCTTGATCGATCGTTCCTAGGTACTTTCTCTTAAAACGTTCCCAGTTTCTACCAAAATATATGATGATTTTCGTCAGATGATCACCGATAGGGTGTTTTAGAGGTGACAAAGCTTATAATTGACTGATGCCTAGCCACCTAAAAACATCCCAATGATGTATTTAAGCTGGCAGAATATGATTATAAGGTATAATGCGTTACAGATGGAAACAGCTTCTCAATCAATCAGGTCGACGATGGTACTTGGTTGTAGACGAATAGTAGGGCGAGGGGGTGGGCGACTTTGAAAGAAAATAAGATCCAAAACCCTAAAAAAATTTCATTAATAATTACAAAGTATTTATACAAACACTCCATGAAGGATATTTGTCGGTGAAGTAAACATACGACAAGATGGTCTTTAACTCTAAGACTTAACCCGATACATAAAAGTAAACAAATATTGTACCAACCCAAGTAAATAATCCTTTTAGACGTGGGCGGCTCTATTAATCACCAACTGTGCAAGGCCTAGCAGGTTGCAGCTCGTCACACGGACGTCACTATTACAATTATACATTATAAGAAAGGAATAGAAGAGGGCATGTAATAAGTCAAAGTTGAAACCGCTGATGACCAGGTTGTGCGAGAGACACAAAGCAAGAGCCATCAGCAATGCAAAATCAGTTTAGGGGAAGGAAAGAGAGTTTACATTTTGAAAAGGACCGACCAACTAGGCCAAATATTGCCTTTCAAAACTAGGACTAGAAGGAATCATATATATCATATGTGGCATGTTTTCTGCCTACATGTATGATCTGTACCAGCTTATATTCAAGTGCAATTTGAAAATTTACACTCTCGTGGTTCTATTATGTTTGCCACCTCGTCGTGCCTGTGAACGCCTAAACTTGTAATCATTCTTATCCAAGTTTGATCAACCTAAAAATACTTGTAGCTAGAAAGAGAGAGAGAGAGAGAGAGAGCGCGCAACGCCCAACCAAGGATATATATATATATATATATATAAAAGAGAATAAAAAAACACGAAGGTGAATTAGTGGAATTAACCTGGCCTTTGTTCTCCACAAATTATTTCTGTCCTGGCCTTGTGTAAAGCAATGAAAAAGGCTTTTTTTGTCTTCACCCTACGCCGAATTCTCGTAAAGCACTTTATCTTATTATATTTCTTCTCCCGGCTCCTTGTGAGTAGTGATGAATCACAAATTTTAGTTTTTGGCGCACCTGTTTCCCACATTTCACGTTACTTTGTCGCTTAACCAAAAATATTCGCACAAGCTATAATCATTTGAACATGGAAAATATGAAAGCAGGAGTTTTAGCTGTAGAGACTGGAACACTTTGGCTAGTTATTTCTTCAAAATTAGCACTTAATCAATTAGTTGATCATAAATACTTCTTTAATAAACTTACCCCTAGATATTATATATGTAGTTAACTAACTGGACTGGCTAATTGTGAGATTTTATACATGCTATCAAAAAAGAATGAATGAATTAAACTTGTCTTATTAATTCCAAGAATTATTTTATATAGTTCTTTTTCTTTTTCTTTTTTCATTTTTGGCGTAGATCAAAATTACGGCCACCCTGCACGTTGACTTAGCGCAATCACTTATTGAAAATGGTATATATGCACCATCATCTGGACCCTCTGATGCATCAATCACCGTTGAATAGGATCAGAGAAATGTGATTACCAAATAGAACTTTTCACAAAGAATTTTTTGAATGGACCATAAAATTAAATCCTAGTAAAAGATACATGAAGGTGAGTCACTGACCGTGATATATATATTCCTATTAATAAAATGGGAACTAAATATTGAATTTAGATTAAAAGTAGGAGAATCATTAAATCAAAATATAAAGAAAATAAATTAAATTAAATTATAATTAGTGTATATCTCTAAAATTAAAATCCATCTCTAAGTTATTATGTGATTATCATTTGAAATGAGATAAAAATAAGAATTTATTTTAAAATCTCTCATTATTTAACAAGACAATAAAAATAAAAAAATTATTTTTAGAATTAAAATCTATTTCTAATGGGTGCCGCTCATCGCATGGCACCGTGCCTAGTATAACTCACTCCCGAAGGAACTCGTTCCGAAAAATTTCCTGCATGCGCGATTTTGGCAATAAGAACTTTGAACTGTCATGCAGTGGGTCTAATATTTTTATACAAGCCCAAATACGAGGCCCAGGCAGAAAATAACGGTAGGCCCAGAGCGGGGATTGAATTTTGGGTGTCTGAGTCGACATTTAGTCTGGCAATTTGTACTTAACTCTAATTATTATTATTTTTTTAAAAAAAGTTTAAAATTGAATTTTTTTTATTACATTTAAAAGTAGTCATCTTTTTTATTTATATACTCTTATAGTGTTATTGAGTTGAGGTGGGTCGGGAGGGTTGGGCCAAAGGCCTAATATGCCTGGCCAGGTCGGATCCATGTGTGGGCTGGTTTGGCCCAATTAAATTTAGGGCCATATGCCTGGCCCATTTGCCATCTGTAGACGCCGATAAAATGCCATTACCGAAAAGTTATTCGACAATTATTTTAGGCTCTCTATGGTTGACGAGTCGATATACAAAATGTAT
Organism: Piper longum; assembly: GCA_032619315.1. Classification (NCBI taxonomy): domain Eukaryota; kingdom Viridiplantae; phylum Streptophyta; class Magnoliopsida; order Piperales; family Piperaceae; genus Piper; species Piper longum. The sequence continues at coordinate 15,082 of JAVDBV010079769.1, read as the reverse complement.
GAAATTTTCTCGGTAATAATTTATAAAGAGTTAATTAAGAATATGTAAATATGATATATAAAATCTCTTCACAATTTTATTTGTGTTTATAAAAAAAAATAGTGGAGATAAATTTTTTTAAGGTTCACTTGGTATGTATTCGTATTTACGTCTTCCCATCAAATACTCTAAAAGTAGATAAAATTTTAATAGAAGGTCAATATTTTTGACACAAAGTATCATATATAAATTTTATAAATATTTGACTTCTTTAATTTATTAACTAAACAGAATCTTAAAAGAAAAAAAATAGGTATGATTTAGGCTTAAGTTGGTGGCTTATATATCAAAATTATTGGGCTAGGGCTTGTGATCGATAGACCAAATGTCCATCTATGAAGGGTTCTTTGCAATAATAAATATATAAACAAAAAGAAAGAACAAAAAAAAAACCTAGGTCCTGCATCAGTCATGTCATTCTTCCCAGTGAAGAACTCATGACAAAGGGAAATTTTTTTCCCCTGCTTTTATTATGCCACCGTAGAGCTTTATGTTTACGGGAAGAGTATTCATATTCATATTCTTTGTGCGTTCATTATGAGAGTCGAAATAGCATTAAAACCCGTTCAAAGAAAGGATGCAAAAGTGAAATTCAATTACAGTTATGCATGAGTCAAGATGCTTCGTTCACCGTAGAGCTTTATATTTTCGGGAAGAGTATTCATATTCATATTCTCCGTGCTTTCACTATGAAAGTCGAAATAACATTAAAACCCATTCAAAGAAAGGATGTAAAAGTGAAGTTCAATTACAGTTATGCATGAGCATGAGTCAAGATGCATCGTTCACCGTAGAGCTTTATGTTTCCGAGAAGAGTATTCATATTCATATTCTTCGTGCTTTCACTATGAGAGTCAAAATAGCATTAAAACCCATTCAAAGAAAGGATGCAAAAGTGAAGTTCAATTACAGTTATACATGAGTCAAGATGCATCGTTCACCTCGCCCCTATCTTTTCCATTTGTATCCGCTGTGGGATTCCATTTTTTTGTACTTAATTACGGCTAAGGTGAAATGTTTTGCCTTAAATCAACACCTATACGGCATCCAAGTCACACTCAGACCAGCCTTCGCCAATTAGGTTTCAGAAGCAAACCCTCAACTCTCGGAAAACCCTAGCCAAACTCAGCAATCAACCTCAGTCAAGTTCCTATACTCGGTACTCAAAACTGCACACAACCGGTAACTATCAGTCAACAATTCTCGAGCACAACCAATCCTGCACCACAATTACCAATCACCCAAAACTAAGATTACTAATCACTGCCTACATTGCACTGCTCTGTCATGCTGCCTGCTGCACTGCTCAATCCCTAGTGCAAAGTCATGCGCCAGCACTCCCTGACACCGCTCTCAGTCACCAGCAAGCTATACAAGTAATCTCTCCTAAGAACTACCTAGTAACCCTCGGTCTTCACCGAACACCAATCTTAACGCTCGATAGTGCCTAGATCTGTTCTTGCTCATTCCCAACAACCGGTCCTCGTAACCGGTAATTATGACCTAGTACTAGAGTTTCATGCCCAATTCGCAGCAAAAAACAAGTAAATACGCAAATTTACGATAGTATAAAGATTACAAACATTCGAATCCTCCTCTCAACCAATTGCTTGACCTCATGGATAGCCCCTACTTGGCCTTCCCCTAAGTAACAAGGATCACAATAAGGACTCCCAAATCACCCACTCACAAGCAATCCTCACCACATCCCCTAGTGTGTACATACACCTCCCCATGAGAACAACCTTTCACCAAATCACCCACTGCTACCGGTACCCACTCCTCGATCAATCACCACTCCTATGCGTACTTCATACTCCAACCAACTTTCGATCCTGAGCAGTCCTTGGAACCGCTACTTGACATCTTGAGATTATTTCCGAAGCCAATGAACCCAGCTTGCTCAGTAACTCTTAGGCGTGCTTGGTAGCACTCTCTACTACCCAGTAAACTAACCGAGGTCATCGAACACCTTCACATGCTATGTTCCATATCAGGGAACCTTGGTACTGCTCGGTTCCAATCTTGATAGTACTCATAGGTATTTGACAACCTCCTAACATCATTTTTCGGTTAATCCTCCAATTATAACACACGTGAATATGTATAAGTTGTTTCCACCACGGACTAACTACCCCTTCATAGAATGAGGATACTTAAGAATAACATAATTTTGATAGCCCATAAATCATAAATCAAGGTCGTAATAGATACTGTATAGTATGTAGTAACTAAATACAAGTTGTGGGTGTGCTATCATGCATGTAGCTAGCTTTGACTCGTAAGACTCATAATATTGTTGGATATAAAAAAATGGTGTATCGTAGACTTGTGTCTTTTGTGAGGATCAGGATCACCGCATTCAATTGTTGGAACTAAAATCTGGCGCCTTCAAACAAAAGAAATGAATAAATGAAGAAACGTATCTTTGTTGGCTGCATGCCAATGAAGACTTGTAGTGCTCCACTTGAAGAACATCCTAGAATGATGACCAATTCTTATCCGAAGCCGCCCACTTCCTCCTTCCCCATCAATTCTCTCAATTACACATGTACATGTCTATCCTTCCAGCCCACTCTCCCTGCTTCCGCAATAAGCTTGACGCAGTCTGTAGCTAGGTAGCTCACCAATTTAAAGAGGATGACCCCATGCACCAGCACCAGTACCACTCAATCTACGTCGATTCCTGCACTCAAATCCCTTTTTTTTCTTAATTATGCTCACATATTTTCATTATAGATAGATTTGGACTAAACTTAGGAAATCAGGTATTCAAACGCCCTCTTCCATGTGTCGACTTATTGCCCAAAGAACTTGGGCTTCTGTTGGAATTGTTCCCCGCTCCTACAATTTAATTCAATTCATGCGATACTTATATTATGCTATATTATGTTATTGTATAATATATTAGCTAAAAAGAGTGTGGGGTAGGAGGACGCCAAGATTGAAGTGGCAGAGTCAATCGTTTCTTTCCAGCTGCCGCCCTTATGAACGCCGAGCGTCAAATCTCTTCTTTAAAAACGACAAGCACTCGGCCACCCTCGCGCAACGTGGCGCTGACTTTCTTCTTCTTTATTTATTCTTGAATCTGCACCTCCGTCATCATGACCACAGGCGGCCACCGGCTCAACCCTCATACAACACTGATCACAATCTTGCCGGGTTAGTAAGTACTATTGTTGACGTCTGACTCATTATATATCTTGTTGTTAACTAATTTTGTTGGCCGTCTTAAATCAAATCAAATCAATCGAGAAGGAAGAAATCGCAGAAATATGGCTCGGTCTGTAGAGCCTCTGGTGGTGGGGAGGGTGATTGGGGATGTTATTGATCTCTTCTCTCCCTCCGTCGACTTGTCCGTGTCCTATGAAACCAAGCAAGTTGCTAATGGCTGCGAAATCAAGCCTTCTGCCGCTGTGGATAGGCCTCGTGTTCAAATAAATGGCGGGTGTCTCCCCCTTCATGTGCAGAAGACTCATGAGAAAGGTCCCGTTCTGTACACACTGGTATGATTTCATACCAAAGTCGATTTTCTTTTGATTGGTGATGAACGTGTAATATAGCGCTAGCTGCATGCGTACAGATTTTAGCTGTTCATCATCATGATCGTCATGTCCTCCAATGCATTGTTTGATCTATTGTATATCTTCCATCCTCTGCTCTGCATCTTCATTCAAATGGCATCATTTTTTATTTTGTATATATAGCAGTCGAAATCATGATGCATGCAGTGTACTTAAAGCGCAATTGGCCTATCATTTGAGTGATAAACATAATAGTAATTACTGGTATGGTAAATCTCATTCGTTTGAGATACAGAGCTCCCCGTTTGTCGTTCAAATATACCATGTTGATCAAGCACATGCATGCATGATTTGCTTCCTGCTTTGCTGGTTCGCGAGATGATCATTCACCTCCGCCCTAAACACTTAACCGTGTAAACATATATAGAGACGATTCTTCCTGTATTATTCTATTTCATTTCATGGACATAATGAGTGACACAAGGAATAACAAAATTCACGAAGGTAATGACGGATCCAGATGCTCCCAGTCCTAGCGAGCCCACCATGAGGGAATGGCTTCACTGGTACATATATAGCCTCTATATCTTCTTATTTCTCGAGTGATTTCTGAAAATTGGTGGTAAAGCAAGCGAGTTATTTTGCAGGATTGTGGTGGACATACCAGGAGGAACTGATGCCACAAAAGGTTCGTCCATACTAGACAAATTCTCTCTCTGTATATAAATATATATTAGCCTTCGAATCGATTCAATTTCATCTTGAGCTTGCAGTTTTTTTAATATAAAGAGAAAGTTGGAAGTGGCAGCTGATCAAATGATTGGAATATGTTTAATGGCCGCAGGTAGAGAAGTGGTTGCGTATATGGGGCCAAGACCACCCACGGGTATTCATCGTTACGTATTTGCTCTGTTCCAGCAATCGGCAGCAGGGCAGAGGACTTGGGTGCAAGAGGAGCGACACAATTTTAGTACCCGCAGGTTCGCATATGAAAATGGGCTAGGTCTCCCAGTGGCGGCCGTCTACTTCAATGCTCAAAAAGAGTCTGCCTCCAAGAAGCGTTGATTCATGTCTTACTTGCTTTATGGAATAGATGCCATAGCTTGGTGTCATTTTCAAACCAGTGTGTTATCTTCTACAATCTAGGCTTCTCATGAATATACTTAATTTTTACTACATTTTTTTTTTTGCAATAAGTATTTTCAACTTTTGTATTCTCCCAGGACAGCAGCAGTGTTCCAAATTTCCAATTTGCGCATGGCGCTGGCGAACCTGCTAGAAATGATTTGAGGATAATGTAATAGGGTCTGGAATAGATTTACTCATTTCTATGTAGTCCATTCAAAAGCAACAATCCTTTTTTTTTTCTAGGTCATAAGCCACAATCTCACCCTTCGTACTTGTAGAGTTTCAGGTTTACTTCGTCTGATCAAGAGAAACAAGTAAGCCTCATCGCAATTGATCATTTAAACAAAAGGAAAATGTGAGAATCCTAAGAGAAGATGTAATCGGCAGGTATTGAAACAGAATATCGCCGGTGGTGATCATCTTCCAGACTCGATTTGCAGTAAAATACATTCAATTTTGAATAGCATGGCTAGTGCCCACTCATGCATGCATAGTTTAGAAGGCATAGCTACAAACGCATATTGCAAGAACACATTAGTCAGAGAGCCAGAAAAAAACTGCAGTATCCTTTGTCGATCATTGTATAATGCAATGCTAATCTTTTTTCCCCAAACAAACTCGTAAACCTTTTTACTCAACTTGGGGAATCCTAGCTATTTACAATTCATGGTATCGATTCCATATCCAGAGCCTACATTGAATTCACAATTTTATACAATTGTTTATTAAGAGTGTCATGAGAACTTGATTCCCGACTTCCTTCTTTTCCCCTTTGACAATAAAATAATACGCTTCATCTAATTTTGGCTCCTTATTAATCAGAGTGCCAGCCATTCACACTGACTACCGCTCATTATAGAGGACCTTTTCCCCAAATTGTCTGGTTCAAGTGCATTCGTCGAACAGCCAGCTTCCCCCTAGCGCAAAGTGTCAGCTTTGGTAATTATTCACATATGCAATACCAATTCTGAGTGGCAATCCTCCAACAGTCCAGGCAGCCAGCTGATGCCCAACTTGTTTTGACAACGTCCTAAATAAAAACATCAAATAAATTATCTTCAGATGATCATATGCAGTTTATGAAAGCTCAATAAACATTTACTTTTCCCGGAATATCCTCAAGGTGCCACTTGTGAATTTTATCTCATAAGAAAGTGGTTTTTCATTTTTTCTTTCACAATAAAGAGTGCTGTTTTCCTTTGTCACAGTTTCTGAAAGCCATAATTACTGATAATGCCTTTTCAAAAACAAACAAACCTGCCATAAAAAGGCCAAATAAGATCTGGAGTCTATAAACATCTGAAGCAATTTGCAGGAAATGATTTACTGGAACCAAGTCTAGTGAGCCCTGTCAATCCACCAAGCAGAAAATGATTCAAGCCCTCTCACTGTCGTGACCTGTAAGATTTGTATGTAGAAATGAAGAAAAGAGCCAATATGTTGCAACACAAACACGAAAGTAAAAAAGTTAGGTTAGAGAGCATGGCTTTCACCTGACATCTCCTTTGATGTGAATCCATGTTCTTTGTGTTGTAATTAATTTAGTTTTCGTCAGCTAATATCTATAGCAAGTTTTTTACCCATTCTTTGAAGAAAATAGTACTTACAGAAATAGCAGTTACATCCCCCTTAAAAGACCAACTTTAGAACATGCCATAGAAGCTACCAAAACAATTTGAAATAATATATAAAATGCATGTTTTGACATGAAATGATATAATTTGATCCCAAGACCCTAAACCCTAATGCCTGAGACCACACTCCAAATCCTCAACCCCAAATGCCAAACTCTTAACCGCAATACCTAGAGTGATACATTCTAGAATGTCGGATCACATACAAAAACATGAATGAATCAAATTTATATTGGTGTAGCCTTCTGACATACTGAAATAGCCAATTTCCCAGCCAAATAAAACTCATGCTTCATTCTGGTACTATAAATGTTTTACCTTAAGATTTTTAAGCTGATATGGACATCCTGCAGGCACAATGACAGCTTCTCTTACATGCTGAATAAATGTCCATGGCTCCACTTCTGAGGATACTAATATGTTAACAGTTACAGGTTAGGAAGGTGTGTGTCTGATCAAAGAGAAAATAAAAAGCCCAAAAAGGCTACCTACGGAACTCTTTCTTAAGCTTTCTTTTGTGAGAAGTATCAAGGAAAAAACACCGGTCATGCAATGGATGGGAGATCTGTAACATCAGCAAACAAAAGCACAGTCAATGTTTCACTGGAAAAAATCAACCCCATCAAGTTTGAGCACAACCTCTCTTCACTCGGAAAGTGACATGTGTTACTAAGGCACAAATATTTGCAAGCAGTATAGAGCGGCCTTTTGCAACCCTGTTTGATCAAAACAACTTCACTGAAGTCAGTTGATGAATCCATTAACTTACACACTTGTCTGAAGAGTAATAGGGATGCCAAGACTTGTTCAAGTGCTTGTCGAGATATGTGATTAGCTAGGAACATCTTACCTGCGAAAAACATCCCATTGGACTCCAGGTGACTTATTGACTGCTTTATCATCAAAATGGTTTAAACTTTGAACTTCCTCTTTTTCAGGTTCCTCCCTCGATATTTTTTGCCTCTTGAGAACTTCATGGGTTAGAAGTTCTTTTTTAATATCATCTGTAGACATCTGCTGTATCAGAGACATTCCAACACATTTTTTCTCAAGCTTTGCTAAAAGTCTTCTTTTCCTTTCTCAATTCTGCCAATTTGCCTCCCAGCAGTTGGCAGCTCTGAAGCGTGCATCAGAACATTTACCTAGTAAAGAAAGCAGCCATTATAAGGTGGTGAAAATTATTTCTACACGGCTATATGCCAAAGTTAATTACTTAAGAGGACTTACCACATCAGAAATTTCAATAGATAAATTTGTTGTAGAACTATTCTGCCCATTCCTTTCATTACTCCCATAAAAGATATGCATGCAAGGCTCATGTTCATTTTTGAAGGACTCAGTGGGCAACTTCATAGCAAGATTTAAGGATGCAGAGTCAGGATTGGTTTACTCTTGAAATTGTAACACATGTGCAAGCTCAACATAATGTTTAGGCAACTGATCACGCAACAGACTCAAGGGTGGCCACTCCAGTATTTTCAGTATCTTGGGATACAGCATGTGGTGTGTTCGTCCTCTTGAACAACCGCCACAATTTTTTTCTGTATCCACGTCTTTCTGAAAAAAATATATACAAGAATGTATAATAACTTAAAAAGTATCATTAAGTTATTGAAATACATTCCAAGCAACAACACAGTAAAGGATCTAAGTGCATATTATATAACCTTCTACAAAAACGAGCACTTACTGTCTTTGCATCATTTCCCAGTTTGGATTCATCTTTCTGTAGAAGTGACCGAAAAAGTGTAAGTGTATCCCAGCTCAGCTCTGTCGAGTATCCAGTAATATCACGAACTATAATTGGATGCCCTCTAATCCAGTGTTGCTGGAAGTGCTCAATACCATCAACCCTGATATCCTTCTGACTGGGAAAATACAAAAAATTGTCATCAGAATCAACTCTCCTAGATGCTTTGCGCAAGTTTCCATCCATTACTGCGTCTTTGTGATGGTTCTTTGGGCAAAGTGAACAGCAGGAAGCCTTATCTAAGAGTGTAGGAATATCATATAAGCAAGCAATTTCTTCTGCAACCATTTCTAGATCTTGTATCCGATTAAGTGGAAAGACACATCTCAATTCAAGGTTATTGGTCCCACAGCCTCCAAGCTCTTTTGAGGGACAGCGTATAATCTCATTGTATTCATTAGTTTCCCATTTTATTCTGCTTGACATACCACTTGCTTCTGAGTGTGACTTCAGACGGCGTTTATACACCTTGAGCTTATAGTATCCATTAGACGAACATAATCTAATTCCACTAAGTGCGTTTCCCAATCTTATTTCTTAGCAGCATTTTATGCAAAGGTTAAATGAACAACTTGAGCAACTTCTGTGCATATCAACTATCAAAGCCATGCAATGGCTACTGCTTGAGAAAAATTTAAAGAATCAGTAATGAATTTGTAGAAGAACATTCACCTCAAGTAGGATAGTAGACTATTCCATACATACTAAAGTGAGCTATAAAACAGATGACAGGAACAAACTAATGGAAATACCAGTGAGGATTGGCATCATATTTGGCTGTTTGAAGTTGATTAGCAGATGGGCACGAACCTATCATCATAGAACATTCAAAGAAGGGTACATGCTTCATAGTAAGAAACTAAAAAAAGCCACATTATAAGGCGCACATCTAACACCTAGGAATCTAGACTCTATATCAAATTCAGCCTTCTGATCTCGATTCATCTGTTTAAGAATAGGAAGAAGCAGACAGATCACGTAATGGGCGTTGAAAATTTTGTCTACGGCTTCCTGGTCAGTAAAGATAATGACGAGATTAGTATATAAAGTGAAAGCACAATAATAAATTTTCAGTCACATTGTAAACAATTCCTATAGCTGCAGCAGTCCCGGCATAGAGGGCAGCAAGCTTTGAAATTCTCTACTGTCATCTCAGAGTAGCTAGGCAATAGAGAGAAAAACACAGGAATGCAAATTGTCATGCATTAACTTGTGAAAAATGACACAGGAATGCAAATTGTCATGAATGAACTTAACTTGTGAAAAATGCAAACTTTCGGATTGGTAAATATAACATACAATTTTTTATAGCAACTCTTGCAGGACAGCTCTTCTTGACACTTGAAGCACAGAAAACGAGTGTTAAAATTGGACTTCCCACATTGATGACATTGTTGCGTCGAAGCACGACTACAAGCACCAATCTGATCAAAGAAATGTGATGCATTGAGGGGAGAATGGAAAAGTTGTTTAATGCAGAAATTAGAGCAAAAGGAAGCAGGATGGATCGAAAGCAAATCACCCTGAAGCCGCTCAATGGGACTGGCTCCACATTCTTCGACCGGAAGCATCTGTGGAAAAGGAGATTATCGTCAAGACCAATTTTTGGAGCACACGCTAGCCCGTCATCGTCGTCGGCAATCGGCGGGAAAGGGCCTGAGCGCGGCGATATGGACATGGTTCCGTTGGGCAAGTGGTGTGTTCCAGCTCCGTCGGACTCATGATCACCTCCTTCCCTTTCCCCTGCCTAGTGTTCTGCTTGGATGGAGCCATGGATCACTCTCAAAACAGAGACAATTATGCAGTTCGGATGGATTTCAGTGTATGAGGAACTAAATGAGTTTGATGATGATCAGAGAATTGCTTCTTGATCAAGAAACAGAATACAATTCAATGTTTTCCAAAAGATACATCCTTCGGCTTGTTCCCTCCTTTTATACAATTCAAAATTGTGTAATTACCATTTTGCCCTTCCCATCCCAACTAACATAACTACCTCCCACATTACATTTCACCATTTGCTCTCTTTACATTTCTCACACCAGCAAGTCCCGTACCAAGAACTGCCTTTTCCGAAGCTCGCTCAGACGCCGGCGCTGCTCCCATAATGCCGCATCTTTCTTCAACCTACACTTCCAGAACACCTCGCTGGGCGGCTTCACCTCCGCCGGAGAGGCTTCCCAGGCGGAGCCGGCAGCGGAAGAGCTGCGGCGGAGCTTCATGGAGCGGGGAACTGGCTTCTTGGACTGGCGGAGGCGGTATTGGAGGAAATACAGGTGGCAGAAGCTGCTGTTGTCCATAGCGAGGCGTCCTTGCGGCGGCATCGGAGATGGTCGGGGGGGAGGGCAGCGCCGCGGGGCGCCATTGGTGGTAGGAGAAGGGGCCGGCGAGGTACGATCAGTGGGAAATTGGCCGGAGATTGAGTAGGCGGGGAGGAAGGAAGGGGGCTCCGGCCATGCAAATGGGCAGGAAGAAAGGTGCCGCCTTTTTTACAACGGCGACGAGTACAAGTGTTGTTCTTGCTTGCTTTATTAGAAGTAGGGGTGTAAACGATCCAAGCCTTCTCGCAGGTTTTTTGCGTTTGGTTCTATTCGGTTCGTGCTCGTGCTCGTTAATTTTGTGCTCGAAAAAATACTCAGGCTCGAAATAGATAAGCTCGTTGAACAACGAACAAAGCTTGAGCAAAGGAGTATTCGGCTCGACTCGGCTCGAAACTCGAACTCGATGTATTTAAAATCGAAAAAATATTCGGCTCGGCTCGTCTCGTAAATACTATTAAGATCATATTGAACTTATATAGTGTTCAAATTTTTTTTTGATCCTATATAAGTTGAGCACATAAACATTCGCTAGGCTCGGCTGGAGCTCAGCTCGAATTCGACTCGAACTCGGCTTAAACCAAGCCCAAATACCATAAATTTTGGACAGGATCGGCTCGGCTCGTTTATATTAAAGCTCGGCTCATTTACATTAAAGTTCGGATCGGCTCGTTTTATAACGAGCCAAACTCAAGTACACCCCTACTCGGTTCAGCTTGGTTCAGCTCGGCTCGTTTACACCCCTAATGAGAAGCAAAATAAAAGAAAAAAAAAGGTTTTGTTTTGTTTGATGTTGGGGGAAATCTCCCCTACGGTTACAAAGCAACTCCATCGGCTCTCTTTACTAATGCATACATACATACATACATATTTTTAACTCACGGAAATAAAGTAATTAAATACATATCTTCTTTAAGTCCTTAGACAAAGCAACTCCATCGGCTCTCTTTACTAATACATACATACATATTTTTCTCCGGGAAGTGTATTTACTATTTAGTTGGGAGTTAAAGAAGCTGGCTATAAATATTGCTTTGTCGAAAAGTTCACGTGATTCACATCCAATCCACAATTAGATTTTATAGATTATTATATTTCACATCCAATCCACAATTAGATTTTATAGATTATTATATACGGGGATTTCTCGTGTTATATTTCATAAATTAAAAATATTATTTAATTTTATTTATCAACCAAAAGTTGACAACTTTTTACAAAAAGTTATCTCTCGTCTAATAGTAATATCTTTCTGCAAATAAACATGCGCCTACTGCTCAATATAGAATGTCTGAATTAGGTGTGTAAACGAGCCAAGCCTGTTCGTGAATTTTTTACGTTTGGCTCAGCTCTACTCGGCTCTCGCTTGTTAATTTTGTACTCGAAAAAATACTCGGCTCGAAATGGATAAACTCATTAAACAACAAACAGACAAATAGAGCTTAAACAAAAGAATGTTCGGCTTAGCTTGACTCGAAACTCGAATTCGATGTGTTAAAACGAAAAAATGTTCTGTTCGACTCAGCTTGTAAATATTATTGAGGTCACATTAAACTTATATAGTGTTCAAAAATATTTTTGATTTTATATAAGTCCAACACATAAATATTCGTCGGGTTTGAACTTGAGTTGAACTAAGCCCGAATACCATAAATTTTAGATAAGCTTGGCTCGGCTCGGCTATACTCGTTTATATTAAAGCTTGGTTCGTTTACATTAAAGTTTGGTTTGGCTCATTTTATATTAAATTAAATTCAAAAATAACTCTCTTATGCTCGACTCGACTCGTTTACATCCCTAACTTAGGATGTTTAAGTGCTCAAAATTTCTTAAAAAAAGTTTATTTGAACCATCAAAGAAGGACGCATTAATTACTACTCTGGATGGACGAAGGATATAGCAACCAAACTGGGAGCTAGGTTGGCGGTATGTAAGCCAGAGATGTTTGAGCTGATAATTTGCGTGGCTCCATCAAGCAGTCCAGAAGCCGATCAAAACAAAAGTTACTCCAAAGCAGGCTACCAATGTCGTTCGCTCGCCAACTAATTCCAACGGGCCCAAGCAGCAGTAAAAATTAAGATGTTAGCTCATGATCACGAATCACACTTCCTGCTTCTTGTTTCCTTGTAACTCATTTTATATTTATCAATCCTTCACCAAGAAGGAAGCAAATTGAGGGGCGTGGGTGAGGAGATAGCATGCAAACAATCAAAACAAACCCTCCCAGCTCCACACACACGTCACAACTTAAAACGTGGAGGACTGAAGATGATCGGTGACGAGGGCCAAACATGCATCGAATTAGATCTTGCATTCGTAAATAGTAGTAGATGGGGTAATTTGCTCCTTAAACCCATTGCATGTATCTTCCCTTCCATTTAACTAACTAGCTCCAGTATTAATTCCATACCGGGCAGTGGATTTTATAGTCGATTACTACACCAAGGTCGATTCTTACCCTGTTCTTAGCCAGGGCGAACCCGGCACCTCCGGAACATGGTTCCGGCAAGGCCTACCGACGATCAGGATGAGCTAAAGGCCATTCTCCCCGCAACATCCGTTCTCTAATGAAGACGGTGGACGACAACCACTTGGCCCTATCTCCGCCCGACTCCAGGAGGGGATGGCGGCCGACGTAGCAGCAGGGCTCTTCTTCTGCTCGACCGACGAAACGACGTCCACCACGGCGGTGGATCCGGTGGGGGATCTGGCGGCGGGAGCAAAAATGGTGCAAGTAGACGCGGCCTACGCCGGCAGCGCGTGTATATGCCCGGAGTTCAAACACCACCTGGACGGCGGACTCGGTGAGCATGAGCCCCCACAAATGTCTGCTCTCGCACCTCGATCGCTGCTGCCTCTGGGTGCAGAACGCCGCATCCTTAGCACAGGCGCTGAGCACCAACCCCGAAGTAGCTGCGCAACAAGGACTGGCAGGTGGGCGTGGGGCGGCGCTTTCGCACGCTCTGCCACTGGATGGTGCTTCGGAGCTACGGCGCGGTCAAGCTACAAGCCCACATCCAATCGGATGTTGAGATGGAGTGCATGTTCGAGGGTTTCGTTCGGGAGGATGGGCGATTCGAGGTGGAGGTGCCCAGGCGGTTTGGTCTGGTGTGTTTTCGGCTGGCGGCGGGAGATGAGATGAACCGAAGGATGCCGGAAAAGGTGAACGCGACGGGGATGATGTACGCCACTCACACAGTAGTAATGGGGTTTATGTCCTGCGGTTCGCCCTCGGTGCTACCTTGACGACGGCGGTGCAGGTGCTGGCGGCTTAGAGGTTGATTCAAGACAAGGCCGAAGTTTTGGTCGGGGAGAAGGCAACGACGCCATTGGAATGATAAATTAAATTAATCTTACCATTTAGTTTCATCTACAAACAATAACTTATCTATGGTCGGGTTTTAAATTTTTAATTAGATCTTAATATAATTAATTAGAACTAAATAAGAATTAGAACTAAAATGGGGATTAGAAATACCTCGAAGTTAACTAAGTCTTTGACTTGTAAATCAAACCTCCCGTAGTCTTCACAGATGGAGCCAAACTTGTTCTCCAGAACCTCTCTCTCCTATGCAATTCTATAAAATAACGTGTGTATAAAAATTACGCATATATATCTTTAAATAGAAGATATCATAATTATATTTTTAATGGATAAGATATTAGGAAATTTATTAATATCTTAATTAATAAGCATGTGTATATATTTATGTATAGATTTACATAAAATTATATTTATTTAGATTTGAATAAGGCACACGTTACATATGTACCTCTATTATATACGCCAACATGGAACATATTCATAATTTATAGGTGTCATTAAATTTAATCTTTCACTCGCATATAAAATATGATTTATTTAAAATAAGTTGTCGAGAAGATCATACGAAAAATAGATTGTGAGACTGTAAAGACCCAGAAAATAATAATAATAATAATAATAATAACGTTCGATGCGGTTGGATCGAACGTGGGAAAATGTATTTTTTCCTATTTAAATTATTTACCGTTAACCGGTTAAGTGTGAATGACCCGGTCAAGTGAAAAAATATTTTTAACCGGTTAATTATTGTTTAATCGGTCAAGAGGATCATACCATCTAACCGTTTAAACGAGTTAAGTGAACCATGTCAATTACCCGGTTACCCGATTAAATGAAATACAGGCGAAATATGTTTTCACATACCCTAGTCGTCATTTCATAACATTATATAAAGAGAAAGGGGAGAACGTCATCTTCATATTTCTTCATCACACATACGCCGGTTTCCTTCTTTTCTCAGGTATTTTCCTCTCTTCTTTTTCTAAGTTTTCATGCATACATATATCGGAATCGATAATAAACTTGTTAATTATGGAAACTAAAGTCTAAAATCAACAAGAAGGATAAGTGAATAAATTGGAAAAAATATAGATGACGTCCATGGCTGTAGATTACTACACCAACGCCCTTATGCATGGGGTGTTTCTCTTCTCTGGGTGTTGGATGTCATGAGGGGAGAAGAGGGTCGACTTGGGTGGTCAGGAGATGATCGTTTTGGGTGGCGTTGCTGGTCAGACTTGGAGCCGTCATGGAAGGTGTAGGTAGGGGTCACCTTGGTGGTCCAAGACAAGGACGACATGGAAGCTGGTTCTGGCTGCTAGACCAGCTGGTCGGCGTGGTCACCATGGGCGGTGCTGCTGGCC
>JAVDBV010079761.1:0-13956 GCA_032619315.1 Piper longum | reverse complement strand
TTTCAGCTAGGAAAGATGGCGGTGAGTTTCCTTCATCACTTTGTATTGGTGAGGCAGGTAGTGTTACGTGCTCTTGATGATGTTCACCTAGTTGCTCCACCGGTGTTTGTTCTATTTCATCAATCTGAGGAAAGAAATTGAATTCGTCTGTAGAAGAGTTGAACTCCCATTCACCTTCTTCATCGAACATCACATCTCGGCTGATCACAATCCTCTTGTTGTTTGGATTGTATAGTTTGTACCCTTTTGAATGAGTAGAATAGCCGATGAAGATATATCTTTCACTTTTGTCATCAAGCTTCGTTCTTCTTTCATCTGGTACATGAATATGGGCTACACTTCCAAATACTCTAAGATGAGAAATTTTGGGCTTCCATCCACTCCATGCTTCTTGCGGTGTCTTTTCCCAAACACTTCTTGTTGGAGATCGGTTGGACAGGTAGACTGCTGTATCCACTGCTTCAGCCCAAAATTCTTTCGGCAAATGTTTACTTTTAAGCATGCTTCGTGCCATATCAAGGATGGTTCTATTTTGTCTTTCTGCAACACCATTTTGTTGTGGAGATCTTGGAACAGTGAGAAAACGCCGAATTCCACTTGTTGCACAAAACTCTTGGAATTCCTTTGAAGTGAATTCTCTTCCACGATCTGATCTCAATGCTTTAATCTTCCAACCACTTTCGTTCTCCACAGTAGCTTTGAAAGTCTTGAATGCTTCAAAGACTTCTGATTTCTGCTTCAAGAAGTATACCCAAGTTTTTCTTGAAAAATCATCAATAAAAAGAAGGAAGTAGTTATTTTTACCGAGAGAGCTTGGAGTAATTGGCCCACACACATCAGTATGAATAAGCTCTAATGGCTTCTTGGCTCTTGATTCTGATTCGTTGGGAAAACTATTTCTGAACTGCTTTCCAAGTAAACACCCTTCACAAAACTGATCTGGATGTTTGATGCAAGGTAGTCCTCTTACCATTCTTTTCTTCGATAATAGTTCCAAGCTTCCATAGTTGAGGTGCTCAAATCGAAGATGCCATAACCAAGATGCATCTTTGTAACAAGCTTTCAAACATTTTGCAACATCATTTTGAATAGTCAAAGGAAACAATTTATTCTTTGACATTTTTGCTTTGGCAATTAAATCTCCTTTGCCATTTTTTATAAAGAGACAAAAATCTTTCGAGAAAAACTCATAACCTTTTTCTAAGAGTTGACCCATACTCAAAATGTTGCATGTCATATCAGGCACATGATAGACATCAGAAATTAACCGATGACTACTATCTTTAGCACGAATAAGGATGTTACCTTTTCCTGCTACTGATACTTCTGAATCATCACCAAAGGAAACATGGCCAGTCACTGATTCGTTGAGGTCTACGAATATACTTCTTTTTCCACACAGATGGTTGCTTGCGCCAGTATCAAGGTATCAAGTACTTCCTTGATCTTCAACATTGGTTCTGCAGGATAGTAGCACTATTTCCTCTTCGATCTTTGCTTCTGCATAATTAGTCTTTTTTTTCAACCTTACTACTGGAGGCTCTACAATCTGATGCATAATACCCATCTTTTTTACAATTATAACATTGAACTTGAGATTTATTGTACCTTGTGTTCGGATTGCCTCTTCCACGACCTCTTGTAGAACTTTCACCTTTCTCATAGTTGTTGAAGTTGCTATTATAAGAACTCAACCTCGTCCACGACCACGGCTTCCACCTCGTCCATGACTTCTGCCTCTGCCTCTGCCACGTTGATTTCTTTCACTACCTTAGCTTCCATGCATATCCTTAATCTGTAGTTTGAGAAGTTGCTTAGTGATTCCATGCTACTTCTTATGCTTCTCTTCATAGGCTTGTAATGAACCTAGAAGCTGCTCAATCTTCATTTCCTCGAAGTCTTTAGTCTCTTCGATAGTTACAACAATATGATCATACTTCGGATCTAATGAGCGGAGAATCTTTTCAATGATTCTTACATCTTCTAGCTTTTCACCATTTCTTTTTAATTGATTTGAAATAGCCAAAACTCTAGAGAAGTAATCTGAGACTAACTCTCCTCCTTTCATATGTAAATATTCAAAGTTACCTCTTAAAGTTTGAAGGCGTACTTTCTTCACTTTTTCTTCTCCCTTGTGAGAAATCTGCAACTTCTTACATACTTGCTTTGCGGATTCAGCATCTGATATCTTCTCAAAACCATCTTCATCTAAAACTTGATAAATAAGATAGAGAGCTTTCTTGTCTCTTTTTCTTAAATCTTTTAGAGTTGTCTTTTGATCTTGCGTTAGTATATATTCATTCTGAGGCTCATTATAGCAATTTTCTACGAGATCACAAAAATCATGAGCTCCAAGGAGAGCTTTTATTTTGATATTCCAATTATCATAATTGGAGTTGTTTAGTATTGGGACTTGAAATGATGCCACACCATTTGCCATATCTCCAAATTAAGTGTGAATTTGAAAATTTGGACTTACCTGGTCAACAGCTTCTGCAGCTTGGTCAACGGCTTCTGCCGCTCGGTCAACGGCTTCTGCGGCTTTAGCTCGGTCTGAATTAGTGAGTGACTCGATCTGACTCAGTTCAACTCAGTGAGTTAACTCAGATTTCTAGGCACTAAACTTCCTGTGATGATTGGCGGCTAGTCTGAGCTCCGATTGGACTAATTTTGGCGGCGTTGGATTCGTCTTTCTAAGAGCTTCAATTTGATATCTTATAAGCCAATAACTTGGCTCTGATACCACTTTGTTGACAAGAAAATACTCTGATATTGAGAAAAATAAATGCAAAATACACAAACTGTCCTTTTCTTCTCCAAACAACCTCTCCACACTCAATTCTGAATTCTTACAATATATAAGCTTTACTTCTTATTTTTTCTCTCTTATTTTTCCTTGTGTATATCACACAATAAGAGGGGGTATTTATACTAACTCAAGATCAATATAAACCACAAAAACACACTTAACACATACTTAACATTGACTTCTACATTCAACAAAAACCACACCTAAAATATAACTAACATTGACTTCTACATTTAACAAAAACCACACATAATATATACCTAACATTGACTTGTAATATATCATGTGTAAAACATTAAAAGTTTCTTTGTATTAAGCTTCATTGTTTTGGATTGAGTTTTATAAAACAAGTTTATATTTCAACACCTCCCCCCTCCCCCTATAGCCTTACTTAATCGGTTTTGTCTCCTCCCTTTCCCAATCGCCTTGCCATCCCGACCACCCTCATGAATTGACTTAAATTAAAAGATTTACAGATTTGTTTAAATGAGATGCAATCAGCTCACGGATTGATTTATAGTGGGTTTGATTTGCTTGAAGCGAAATTTTTTTTGATTTTATTTTTGCAACCATGATATATAAAATTATGATGCATGATTGTATATTATTTTATTATAAATATTCAAAGGATATTTGGCGGTAATACCGTACTAAAAGGAGGGCAAACTTATATATAATTTATTTTTAGGAATAAAAAGTAAAAAATAATAGGCGAAAGATACTTGATAAAGTTTAATTACATTTAAATTTTTATAAATAAAAAATAAAAGGGTATTATTGTAAAATATTTAAAAGACACGTGGTGTATTAAAATTATTATATATATGGATATATATTTTGATATAGATATATAGATCGGAGACAGACTAAAAAATTCCATCTTGGTTAACCCTTTAACAAAGGGTTTTTTGTAGGTTTTGTCCATGGGCTCATGGACTTGACCAGACCGGACCGGCTGGTTCTCCCCGGGTCATTGCAGAGATGTATTCGATATTGCGAAGAAAATTAATTATTTTCTAAATTGTTGTTTGTTTTTTTTTCGTGACCAGAGATTGATTTAGTTTCTATAGAAGGAAGGAATTAGAGCTATCAACGTTAATCATGGAGCCTTGAGAGAAGGTTATAGTTATGGCTTGCTAAATTTCAGCAATTTCAAAACCTCTTTTGTTATCAAAACCTTTAACCAAACCAATTAGATGATTTTTTTTAAAACCATTTTCAGTGTGAGTGAGCCATTAACAGATTATTTTCACCACTTAATACGGAGTCTCACATTCTCAAACTAACATTGAATAGTAAAAAATTCGATAATCCAATTCAATATGTTATTTTTTTAATGCTTAGGTAGAACAGCAATTATTCCCATATTATTCGACCATTAATAGTTTCAATTTTTGTTTAAGTAGTATTGGAGAGTTGAAGGAAAATGCTTATTTGATAATTAGGCAAACTAAAGTTTAATTTAGAAGCTCACTTGGTAGTTTTTGGGTTTATAAAAACAAGGCTTAGATGTGCAGATAGACCCCCGTTTTATTATAGATAAATTGAGGAGTTGATAGATTTTAGTTCAAAGATTAGTTCTAATTAAACGATTAAATAGGTTATATTAATTTAATATGTTATTTTATTTTATTGTGCTTGCTTTCTATGAAAGTTTTGACTTTTTTTTTTATTATTAACAAGGCAATTGCACGATAGACTAATATTAATGATATGATAGATTAAGATTAATATTATTGATGAGATAGAATATAATAATTTAATATATTATATACATATACTTTATTTTTAAAGTTAGATTGTAATAATGAGGAGATAAATTATAATAATTTGATTTATTTTTTATTTTATTTTATTTTATTATATTTTGATTGAATCTCTTACTTTTAAGTTTTACCTAGTTCTTTTTTATTATTAAGAGTATATAAAAAATAAAAAATTGATAAGTTTGTTAGAAGGTGCAATGGCTAGTCGACCGATTTATCATTTTATTGACTATTTTCAAATTAAATTAAAATAACTTATCTTTCAATCATTTAAGAAACCGGTTAAAAAAGTGATAAATTTAGCCATACCGTTTACGGTAACATTTTATGAATTAATATTAATAAGAAATAGTATTATTATTATGTTTAATTAAAATTTAATATTATTATATCCTCTTAAAAATTAATTTAACATGAATGTATTATCTAAATTTAGCCGTACTGCACTTACACCGCTTGCTATGTATTGTGCAGGTCACACCTAATTTAAATTAATATAAAGAAATGTCTAGTTTAAATTAATATAAAGAAAGAGGCTTTATGGCTAGCATATTAAGTACAAAATTTTTACATGGCTTATTACTTCTCCTTCACAGTATCAAGTCAAGAGTATATAACACATTTACAAGCAAAAGTTTTTGTGCATTATAATTTGTGGCTAAAGTTAGTCTCACTTGTCATAAAGTTAGTCACTTACAAAACATGCAAGGTTTTCCAGGTTCTCCACTTCCTTGATGAGCCTTTCAACCATGTTCTCTATATTAAGCATTCCAAAAACGAAGCTCATTGTCTGACTATTCTCCATCATCTCGTTCTGGGTTTGCACTTTGAATGTCAAGGAACCAGTAACTGCTGATCTTACTTCTCCACTTAAAGAGTTGAGCCTTGCAATAGTCGATTTCTTGGTATGCTCACTTCTCTTCATATTTGAGAAACTGTGCCCAAGTTCCATTAACGTATATTTCAACAAATTTCCCAGAGATGTGCAAGGTTCTTTGACCGCCAATCTTAAGGATGGATGAGGACACTATAATGATCAAAGAAGAGAAGTAAAACTGATTGCAGTTTTCTATATTGTTTTCTAAATATTTTGATGGGCAAGTAATTAAATTATGGGTCATACCTGTTTACTTTCTCGTGAATGTATGCATATTCCTGTTAACGTGAAAATGCATGCAGCCAGCTCCCTCAGCAGATCCACAGTTTTCAAGTACTTGTCCCATGGGTAATTAAAACCAAATTTTCCATGCCAAGGCTCCCATCTCGCAAAATTAGCCTGATTTACAATTAAGATTAAGAATAACTCGTCTATTATATATTACCAATAATGTAATATGTTTTGAGTGATCAATATAAATTAGGGCCTGCAAATATGTGATCTTTTAACTACCAGAGTCTCATCAGAAGCTTTGGAGTATAGCACAGAGGTGCAAGTTTTGAGATTGTTGGCAGCAGCAGTTGTCTCACCATCTGATCCGAAATAATCTTCTAAACATTCTGTAGCATAACCAGCAAACAATGTATTGAACATTCTTATAAGTAATTAAAACATGACATTATCACGGGAAAATTAAAATTTATAAAGCCCTTCTATATATTGCGGCAGCTAGGCCTTGGTTGATCGAGAATCAAGCTCATCAAAATGTTAGATGACAAACTAAAAGCATATGATACCTTCAATGGCCACGGCCAGTTTATCGAATTTGTTGGCAATGGAATGGTGAAGCTCATCACCAGCCCAGATGGGGAAGAAGAACAAACTGATGAGTACGCAGACGGCGAATCCGATAACGATAGTCAGCAGGCGATCACAGCCTAACCGGACGATCTCCGGTGCTCGGAACCCAGAAACTGCAACTAGATTGAAGGTGAGGATGAAGATCATGACACCGTAATCGTACTTCCTTTTGATGGTAGGAACCAACCGAGTGTAAGTGGCTAATGCTCCTGATCAGTGACAAGATCGAATTCATCAACAACTATGTCTCAATGGAATGTGATTACCCATGTTGGTAGAAAAGGCTTTGCTATATGGTGGTGGGTGATTACCTACAACAAAGACCGACATGGCGAGGGCAATTGCTCTTGTGACATGACCGATTTCTCGAGCAGAAAGTGCTGCCAAGCAACCGAGCCCACCTCCTGCTATAGTTCCCATTCCACGATTTAGTCCCTTGCTCAATGTTGCACCTGATGGCCATTAGTAAAAACATTGACAGATATAGTCATAAATATGATGGTAGAACTTTTCTTACCATATAACTGGCATTTCTACGGACGTAAGTCTAATAAAATGTATGTAATGTTTAATATTGATTGAAATATCTTAGGCCATTAGCATGAATATGGAACTTATTCTATGCTCATTGATGTAACATGTATCTTCTTAGTGGTTTCTTAGTGCCAAATGACATGGATGTTATCTCTTCATAAAAACAAAAACGCGCATGCAATAGTGATCTCTCCATTTAAATATTGTTGGCTAATATTAGGAAAATTTATATCCCTCTAACATGGATTTACATGCCACTCAATGCATTGACCCCATCGCCGACGGTAAAAAAATCCACGACGATAAATTTGTCACTAAAATTTAAAATTAATCAAAAAGGTTTTCTTTTATAATTAATCACAAATATTTTGTCCTTTTATTGGTATGCTGTACTCTTTTAATATAATATGACTGCAAGACCAGAACATTATTACCTGCTAATTAAATACACTTGATGAAAGCTTTAAAATTTTAGTAATTTATAATGGGTGTTATCATTCATACATTTTTACTTATTCATCTGATCTTACAGTTAATATTAAGTGTTACTAGCTGTATGCTTTACAACTAATTATCTTCGCTAAATAATAATTATAAAAAGGGATGTATTATACCTGCAGAGAACTCGAAAACCACCACCACAGTCATGATAGCCCACATAGCGTTATCCCCAACTTGTTCATAAAGAGGTTGGACGACGAATAGAAGTGACACCACGGCCAAGGCAAGTCCAACCTTGATGCTGTGAATCGTCTTCTTCTTATCAAGTGTTGCTGCATAGCGAACAACTGCAAAGCAAATGGCGGCACTAAAATGAACTGGTTTTGTTTGGTTGACAGCTTTACTAGACTTAGAAGCAGCTTTAACCTCCTGAACAAGGTTTTCAATGGGCACAATCGTCTCCATTCTCTTCATTAGCAGGTTTCACTAATATCTACTAGCTAGCTACTTCACACCATACAATATGAGATCAATGCATGGTTTGGAGATGGTGCATGTACATACATATATAGAGGCTTGGGTGGGTCCAGAAAAGATGAAGAGATTGGGAAACAAGGAGACAAGTGGACCGCACGAATTTGCATTTGAGGTTTTCGATGCCAATTGTCATTAGTAGCACAAAGTGACATTTTTCCCCCTCAAAGTCTTCAGTGGCCAATTTCTCCTTATATATCAGGACTCTATCCGTACATATTTGCATGTTTGTCTTTAGGATCTTTTATTATAAAACAACAATCTTGATAAAAATTTTATCAATGTGACGACAACCCAGAAGAAAAGGTATGATTGCTGACGAAAATTTTATCAATGTGATAAAATGTTTTGTCACTAAAGACCTATATTATTTTTAGCAGTTGTAAATCGATAAAATCGAACACTTATACTTACTTTGAAACTCCATTTTCACTAAGGTTCTATTTGGTTAGAGCATGAAAGAAGTTAGGCAACATGCCGTAATATGCGCAGCCAAAATTAGAGATTGCTCTATTTTTTTTAATAATGAGATATATTATAATAAATAAATGGACTCTAGTTTAAAAGCTAGACTTTAATTAAGTGAATAGATAAATTATAATAATTTGATGTATTTTTTTATTTTATTGTATTTTAATTACTTGAATTTCGTAATTTTCATCGGAGAAGGGCATTTAATTCCCCTTATATTAATAAGAGTACATGAAAAATATGTGAAATCTATAAATGATTATCATGGTAAAAATGTTGATCATTCACTAAAAAATTATCTATATTTAGAGTATTTTATGGTGAGATATTACAACTAAGATTTCTACCAAGTGGTCCCCATGCACTTCATCTCTACAAAATTTCCTATAAAAACAAAAAAAAAATCATGAAGAAATTTTGCATGATAACCAATACCAGTTCACATCATAACCAACGCTAACAAATAAATAAATAAATAATTTTAGATAGTTTTCGTTTTTTTTGTGTTGACTTTATTTCGCAGCTTTGCTCTCTAAGTTCTTAGACGAGTATAGATTGACAAGACTCCACGTTGAAGTTATTTTGTGCTTCATGAAGCGCATGAATGGGAACAATGAGATAAGAAAACTGCATCATAAAAAATGTGGTGGCTCTAATTATCTAACTAAATGGATGCAAAGGCACTAAAGAGAGTGGAACAAATTAGGTAGAAAAGTGACTGATAGAACCTGTTCATGGTGGGTTTTACATTATAGTCACCTAATTTCAGAATATTCTAGTACAGCGGTGCATACAAGAGGTTTACCATTAACTCATCAATATATTAATGTTGGGGATAAAAACTCGCCAAACCGGCACAATGTAATTAGCGAAGGAACTAAAAAAAAACCAACAAAAAAAATAATGTAGATGGTAAAATCGCTAAGTCCCCAAAAAAATAATCTCCATGGAGTACGCCATTACGAGAAATGTTAAAAGTATTACAAAAATTTTGGACCATTTTTCATCTCAAAGTTGTAGATCTACATGTCTGATCTAATAGTACTAATTTGGTTTCGCAAAAATTCACCTCTCTAGTTATCCTCTAAAGGCCAGAACTGATCTCACTTTTAGAGCTTCCCGATCTCATTGGCTAACTCATCTCTGGGATTAGACTCTCAATCTCTCATATTCTTCTCAAAAAATCATAACTTAGATCATTTCAGAATTCTTCCAAGTCCCAACCTCACTGCAATACTCACCTCTTTGACTCTTTCCCAATGACCAGCTGCATTGCATCAAAACTCGTAGACCATCCTCGTGTCCACCAACCGCTCTCCAGCTGAGAGAACTCTTGTTGGGTTTTTCCCACATCGTATATAGATAATATTTGTGACTTATATATAAGTTAATAATAAAATCTTATTCTTTAAACTAGTTTTTAGATCAAGAGAAGTTTGTGAAACCCGTTGTAAGCCTTTTAGATTAAGAAAGGTTTGTAAAACCCGTTGTAAGTCTTCTATTGGAGGCATATAGGGACAAACAATAGTATCAAAGCCAAGATGACTTTAATTTTGTATTTGCCTATATTAATTGTGAATGTTTTCTTTCATGGATTCCACCTGATAATTTAAAAAGAGTTTTCTTTAATGAGTTCCACCTGATAATATATGGGTGGTTTGTATATGTGAGTTCTTTCTGATGATGGAAAAACGATAATAATTTTAGGGTCATCTTATGCGTGAAGGGGATATTGGAGTTTGTCTAAGTAATGATATGTGGGTGGATTTTGTCTGAGTTTGTATATGTGGGCTTCGTCTCATGAAGGACAAACGATGGTAATTTTGGGGTCTCCCTATGCGAGAAGGGCAGAGTGGAGTTTGTCAAGTGATGATATATTAGTAGGATTTGTCCGATAAAAAGGAGATTATTAAACGATGATAATTTCAAAATCGCCCTATAGGGGAGATTATTGGACGTGTCCCATATTAGTCGTGAATGACGTTAATGACTTGTATATAGATTAATAGGAAATCTTATTTCTTGAATTAATTTTTAGATTAAGAAAAACCGGTGAAATCTATTACAAGTCATTTTTGGGGCTCAATAAACCTAATAGTGACCACCAAATGAGAACAAAACAAGTCTCTGGTGAGGCGGGATGCCACCCCCTCCAATCCCCTACAAGCAAAGCCACTCTAGACCTCCTAAAATTTCATAAATTAGATACAATATAATGATATACAAGGTTAATATAAATATGTAAAAGGATCTAAGCATTAAGTGCCCGACACAAAACAAAGACTCCAACAACTAATTATTTTTCCTTGAGCATCAAAATGCTCATTAACACTTCTCTTTGTGCTCCATCAAATCCAATCTCTGCAATTAGCACATACAAGACTGGTGAATTTACAGCTTAAAGTCATACATCTCTTGATCAAATTGTATGTTTTTTATGGATTAATATTGATGATCACTTATATTGCTTTAATATTAATGATGGCAAAATGCCCCCTATCTATTGGAGCCCCTTTTGCGTAGTCATGTCAAGTCATTGGTTTTTGGCGACTGTCTGCGGCTCTGTTTAATGATTTTGGCAATGGGTGCTATTTTGATAGCTGCTGACCACCTAAAAAGCTCCGCAGCCTCTCTCTCTATCTTTTCTGGGTCTCTGCAACCTTCACTTCTACTGCAACAGTTGTCAGCGTTACTGATTCTCGCTGCTGACAGTACCTACATCGCACCGCTTCTTCCGACTGCGTTATAGCCCCAATTAGTCGATGACCTCTCTTGCGGGAGATCGGGTCCATGATTTTGAATCCCAAATGACTAGCAGTTTAGAAAGCTTAGAAACCCCAAATATACATATGAGACACAAATCATCTCACAAGATGTCATACTATTTTAATAGTTCTTGCGTCTATCAATCAAGCGTGACGACCTCCAAGCTAGTTATTCATGATATTTATTTTTTAAAATTTTCTTTCAAAAATAAATAAATTTACAAAACTATATTAAAAATATCTATTTTAAAAATATTTATATCAATTGACCAAATTTTATCATTTATTAAATAATAACAAAAATACCCGTGAGATTTATTTTTAATAATACCAAAATATATAATAGATATAACTTATAAATTTTACTAGCTTTATATATAAAAATAAAAAGTAAACTGATAAATATTAAACAAATACAAAACTATATTATTCATTAACTAAAAGAGAAAAACATATTTTTTATTGAAGTTTGGACAATTAATAAGAAAATTAAATTTTAGGCCATCAAAAATAAAAAAAATAAAAAAGAAGACATATTTTTAGATGTTCAAAATTTTAATTTGAACAGATTTTATTAAAAAATAAAACATTTGTTTTATCCAATATATTTTTATTATAAATATTTTTGAAAAGAAATGAAATATCGTTTATTAGATAAAACACAAAAATTATATTTAAGAAAACTTAAAGTTAAATGAAGAAGGGCATTTAAGTTAATAAAATAAATATAATGAATAAAATATTCTTAAAATATATGAATTGACCACACGTAAAATATAATTTGAGATCTGATAAGTCCGATATAATTTTAAAATTTTGGTCAATTAAAATTAAAAATATTTAAACTTGATTATTTATTATATTTTGCTATATTTTTTTTTGCAAGCTCGTTGAACCAACTTGGTACGAACCAATGGAGACCTATTTTTAACCCAAATCAACACTCTCTCTCCAATGGGTGCAAGGGACGCCATGGATTTAACACAACCATCCCACTCTCACAGAGAATGCATGAAATTTGTCACCCCACAGCTTAAGTCTAAGCCAATAGCGGATGCACATGGGACGCCAGAAAGCCTTCGACCGTTGATGATCTGATCCACATGTTAATATATAAATAAATTGGGCTCATTCCAACGAGCAATTATTATTATCTGGATATTGAAATGCCCAACGAAATGACATTGTACAACATTTAGCTTCCATCTTTGGGGAAGATAAGGTATATGATATTGGAAGCCTCCTATCTGCCATTGAGCCTTCACAAAGGACAGCACCATTCAAAAAGACCAGTGCGGTTTGGTGCGTTAGCCACCACTAAGCACTGTCTACCCGTTTGGGCTCTGGCCAGTCCAATTTTCGTACACGAATCATGAGCGACGCCTCATCTCCGGCGTAGAATGTACTTCTTAGGCAGTCACCTTACACCTTAGCTCTCCTCCAACCAATACAAATTCTATAGATTGATGGAGACCCATTTGCTAAAGTGAAGTGGGAATGCGATTGAGAGCACCCAGAGGAAAAGATAAGCTTTTCTCAGCTCCGTGCCACGGACGCTTCGTACTTGGGTGCTCAGTTTGATTTTTATTGCTCCGGAGGTGGTGAGGATGACGAACAAATTGAGTTCATGCCTAACTTTGCTGACCAACACTACTGTAGTTTCTTGTCGTTCTTGTCTGCGCTACTGTACGTTAACGCTTTCAATACACCACTCAAATCCTGCTACAATAGTTCTTGCGTGGGATTCCATCAAGAGTACTATTATTTATGGTTCTGTTGTAAGATAATATATTAAAACTCATTATCTTTGGTTTTACAGGTCATAACCTAATGAAAACAACACAAAATCACCTGAAAACTGGATCAGTGGTTCTCAATCTTCGGAGACTGTGTACAGTGTAATAGTAACATCCATCAACTTAAAAATGCCCTCAACCAAGTACGTCTGTAGTGCATCACTAACTCGTAGTTCATGAGTAGATTTACTTCTTATTCCATCCGATGCCCAAAGGGTGACGGTGATATGGATTCTAAATAACTATGATCCATATGATTGTACTTATTTCTACCCTTTAAAGCCATAGCTGAGTTTGAATAGAAACCAAATTTTCATCTGAATTTGGAAGCTTAACCAGCATCTACCTTCACTTTTAAAGCAGAGAAGTTTTTTTTCTAACTAACAACAAAATTAAGATTCAACAGTCAATCTCCAAAAATCTCCTAACTAACAATATAACTAAGATTAAACAAATATTGAGTCCATTAATTAACAAAATTAATTTTTTTAATAAATAATAGCTTCTTCATATGTATTAGATTTCAAAATATATGTGATATATACAAAAATATATAAATAATAACAACAAATTTATATTCTTCTTAAAAATATTTAATAAAAAAAGTTGTGCTAATATTTTTTCAATAAATTAATTTATACAATACCCATACCCGTGCATTAAACGGGAACCTTGCGCTAGTTAATATAAAGCAACCCTCATACATTTTCATGTCAAATATTCATTCGTACATTGCACTGTCCAATTCTGTTGACAAGAAAATCTCTGATATTGAGAAAAACAAATGCAAAATACACAAACTCTCTTCTTCTTCTCCAAACAACCTTTCCACACTCAATTCTGAATTCTTACAATGTAGAAGCTTTGCTTCTTGTTTTTCTCTCTTATTTTTCCTTGTGTATAACACATAATGAGAGGGGGTATTTATGCTAACTCAAGATCAATACAAACCACAAAAACACACCTAACACATACCTAACATTGACTTCTACATTCAACAAAAACCACACCTAACATATACCTAACATTGACTTCTAATTTAGCATGTGTAAAACATTGGAAGCTTCTTTGAATTAAGCTTCATTGTTTTGAGTTTTATAAA
>JAVDBV010079760.1:0-20701 GCA_032619315.1 Piper longum | reverse complement strand
CCATGGTTGGGACACTTTTTCAACAATTCTTTAAATCTTTCCCATGCCTCAAAGAGAGACTCACCATCAAACTGCAAAAAAGATAAAATTTCATTACGTATTCTAGCAGTTTTAGAAGGTGGAAAATATTTTAACAAAAATTTTTCAGACAATTCATCCCAAGTGGTAATTGAATCTAATGATGACAACCACTCTTTTGCACTTCCTATTAATGAGAATGGAAATAAGCAAAGGTGGAGCGCGTCGTCAGAGACACCGGGTTGTTTATACATATCACAAACCGATTAGAAATCGATGATATGCCTATTAGGATTTTTAGTAAGTGATCCACTAAACTGTGCTATAGTTTGTAACATATTAAATAAAACTGGTTTAAGCTCGAAGTGGGCCGCATCTACTGGTGGTGCAATAATACTAGGTTGTAACCCTCTCACAAGAGGTACAACCAAATCTTGGATTGCCCTATTGTCATCATTAGCTACTGCTACGATCGGTTGAAGTGGAGGTAATTGTTGTTGTTGTGGCTCCATGGCTTCTTCTTCTATTGCTTCTTTTGCTCTTCTTCGAGCAGCACACAAATTTCTCAATGTCCTTTCAAATGATAACAAGGAAGAAGACAATGATAGAGTTTATATATTTTTTTCTTTTCTATTTTTTTTTATTTTTATTTTTTTTTAAATTAGACACTAAAATAAAAAAATACTCAAAATTATAATCCTAAATTAACTAAAAAAATTCAATCTCTCCGGCAATGGCGCTAAAAACTTGTTCGAATTATTTTAATGATGTGCAAGTGTACACAGTCGAAGCAAGTAATATAATGATAAGTTTCGAATATCGTCGCACAGAGAGATGAATTTTCTCAATTTAATTAAGAAAAATTAAATTAAAAACAAAAAAAAACAATTGACACAAATAAATCTAAATAACACTTTAAATTAAAAGAGAGAATGATATGGATAAAGCTCGTTCTAGAGTTGAATTTCCCTTAACATTGATTTAATCTTCATCAAATCTTACTCTTATCTTTTATTCACTCGGATTGTCGATCTAGGATAATTATATAACATGGTGGCTCCCGCTCCTTCATGCATCTATTATTTTGCCTCAATTTCTACCTCCCGGTGATAATTGATTAAACAAAAAAATAATGCATTAAGAATTACCTTACAATCGCATACGGTGTTGTGTATCTTCCGACCACAACGACAAACAAGTCAAAAAACTCGTTGTATGATAAATTATCAATGACTAATTTAATTAATTTCTCCCGAAATCTAATTAAACCTCATGATCTAAGAAATAGGCGATCAATCTATTCTTAGTATTAAGAACATGATAACTCAAACATTCCGATTGAATAAAAGAGTAAGAGCTTGAAATGAATTCAATTAAAACACGTTAAGTTCCATTCATTTCTAGAACGAAAGAAAATGTTTACTCCATAATAAAAATAGAAAACAATATAAAAAAAACTAATTTTTATTATAAAAGAAAAATAATTACAAACTAGAACTACTTCTAAGAAGCTACAAGTTGAGATGAGATATGATTCTAACAACAACTAGCCACCCCTTTATATAAAAGAGGAGATACAAGAATTCGAAGAGGGTGTTCACAAATCAACGTAGTCTAATTAATTATGATGTCCCTTCAAGTTTGCAATTCCTCGACTTTGTTGAACACCATAAATTGTAGCCATTGGGTGGGGCCAATTGTCATAACCATAAGCTTATATGTTTTCAATTGTTTTCTCTATTAAAACACCAAATTTAAGTATATCAAATAAAATATTAATTAACTAAGAAAATAAAGTAAAATATCACTTTGTTAATAATATTTATACTCAGAAAGTACAAAATCACATTAAAAACATAGGTAAATATTGTATATTTTAAACACTTAACATGCACCTCAGTCGGAGGTTGTACAACTCTGTCAGCAACAGTGCTATCATGGTGGTGAGGATCTGATCCTAATCATATACATTGTAAATCAACAACTGCCTCTAACATGTCTTCCTCTATCTGTCTGTCTCCCTAGAAGTGACTACTAACAACTTATCTTTAGTTGTCCAACCATGCGTGTCTGAACCGGAGGGGTTTGGATCATGGTGGTGACATGTACCATGATGAACCTATGCTGAACCCACACTAATCTCCTAAAATCTATAGTGGCTACTTCTAGCAGTGCTGCCTAGCCTTCAAATGACAATCACTGATCTGGTGCCTTATCTCAGGTGGAATCTTCATCAAATATCAGATCTAGTAGGCAATGATCTTGTTCTTTTCCTTGTCATATCGAGACCTTAGTCTAGCAAGGAAGCTAAAAATGCTACTAAGACGGATATAAACTGATAGAAGAGAGGGATCCGGTGAAGTGCTCATCGGACTGTTGATCCACCTCACTACTCATGCTCATTCATTACTATCTCCTTACTACTGCACCCTTGCACCCTTTCTCCAAACTCCATACTTCAAACTCCTTCATGTCCCATGAAAGTAGGACTAATGTGGTGACATGCAAAAGGCGGGCACCTGATCAACATCCAATTCAACTTCAGTTGACGGAACATGTGGACACCCAGACTCATCCAAATCTCTTATACGACAGAAAGAACCAGTGGGTTTCTAATCCCATCATGACATGCCTGTCAAATTCCTGTTGACACCTACCAACATCCGGATATGGTATAAGATGGGATCTCATACCCATTCTACCTTTACGAACCACAACCTGCTCTGCTCATATCTAGCTAAGGAAACAGTCTAATAGCATGGTAAAAATCCATAGAAATGACCTATCAGCTCAACTAAGGCAAGTTCCACATATTTCTGATCCGTCGTGAATACACTATTATGCAACTAACTTATGAAAAAAAAAATATGCATGTAAAGAAAATAAACTGAAACATAACTGCCAGCTTGACTCAGAGTAGTCTTTGCACACACATCACCTATAATAGTATCTTCCATCTTAATCGACCGAGAGTGGCTCTGATACCAAAACTGTAACACCCCAAATCCGGTTTACTCTTGTGAACCGAACCAAAATATCATAGGCACCGATTCCGACGACCAAACTGAACCCAACTCGTGTGGATCTAATCTCAGCGTCTTAATATGAAGATACAATTCGCTATATGCATGGATGAATGCACAAAACTCTAACATGCTACTATATGAATGACATGAAATTCAATTCACACACCAACAACAATTGCAATAAAATAAATAAAAATTCCAAAATAAAATGAACAACATCTCCCATAAAAGTGCAATTAGGGTCCACCCCATCAAAATGACATATATGAACATATATACATCTATAAGAAATTTGCACTCACCCAAAATACGAACATATATACATCTATAAGATATTTGCACTCACCCAAAATTCTAATCTACTAATGCATTAAATATTCCGAATCTTGGGTGTCGGCCAACCAGTGCATTCTATTCATATTTCACATCATATCATCATGTTTTGCATTTCTTCACATCAATTTCAATATAATAAAACCATAAAAAAAATATTAAACATTCAATCATCCCACATGCGTGCGCAAGAGACCCCACTCCTCCTCCGTCCAAGCTAACATATCCAACAAGCTCATCACCTACATATATTATAAAAACGCGTCAGTAACGAATGTTACTGGTCAAATATGTAACTAATATCAAACTGGCTATGAGAGCAAACTTTCATATGAAAGAAAATATTTATATACATCTCGTGAACTCTCTAATAGACACCTACTAAGAAGCCGCTGGGCTACAAGCTCGGTAACATCCTAAACTGACTGATTTGTTGATGTTGATGGCTCTCGCGGCATTTACTTATATCATTTTCTGGTCCTTCAGGACTACTAGTATATCCTAAGCGCTCTCCTTACCTCCATAATTCTCCTGGCCTTGAGTAAAAAAGCCGAGTACTCTCAGGCAGACGCCTTTAATACCCTTTCAACTACAAGTCTAGACATGCACTGTACTTAACAGTACCCGTAAACCTCCACATTCTCCGGGTGTGAGGAACTCAAATGCGGAGTTGTCAGGATCCTTCAGGAATGGAACTATTCGCTCACTAATCCAGAACACGCTTTAACTATCGTGTGGATCCGCCCATGGTACGTCCAAATCAGTTTTTGCCATCTCTCATCTCACTGAAAACTCGGTAAAATTATATATATAGGCCTAGGAAGGGATTTATAAAATAGACCCGAAGGAAACTTGTGGTGGATCTTTTTTTCGAAAACATACTCAAGGGATCTCATTCTCGAGGGTTATTAATCTTGGAAACTAGTTCATTAAAATAGCCAGGGTTAAGTGGGATCCGATAAATGCCACTTAACCCGTCCTGCAAGTGATGAACCAAACATAAATTAGAATAGAGCGTAAAATGGAGACAAGTCCTAAACTGACCTGGTAGAAGCTCCAAGTGTATCCTCGCGCCTAGGCGGCGAGCTTCTACTTTTTACCTATACATAAAATCTAGAAGTTGATGCCCGCTAACTGAATGATGCATCAAATTCATATGGACACCACACATACATCAATTAACATATATCAATAATAAGGAGTGCGAGTTTTCCTACTCTGCGTTGCATTAGATCACAACAATTATTTAGTCTACTCAATTAATTCCGTAGTATTCGTTTTAATTTCACACAATCACACATATTCATATTTTTATTAACATGAAAATATCTATCAATCATTAAATTCTAAAATTCTAGCATGTTCTTCTAATAATCATTACTTTCAAATAATCAATTTAAAATAAATTATACCTCACGCGGTTCGAGGCTCAAATTCGGCACCCTGTGGCGTCCGAAGGAATTTGGTGGAAGATCAAGTGATTTCTGACAAATTTTGGTGAATCTGGTTTTTCGACAATTTTTTGGTAGTTCCCGGTGGTTTTTCGACAGTTTCAGACGATTTTCGGCGACTATTACGCTGGGGAATTCGGGGGAAGGGTCAGCACCATCTCGGAGAGCTCAACCCAATGGTGGTGATGGCAAGGGTGGCCATGGCGGCGATGACCGCCGGCGGTAGCTTTGAGTATGGCTGGGGCGGTCAATCACTCTAATAAGGACCACAGCTGTCCTCAGCAGTGGCACAAAGTAGGGGGAAATGTCAGGGAGGTCGAGTAAAAGGGCTCAGCGTCATGGCGGTGGCAGAGCAGTGCGAGCGGTGATGGAATCCCGTCATGAGTGGCTGCAAATTTTGGGGTAATTCCGGCGTCGCAGCGACTGGACGGTAGCAGGGTGTGGTCTAGGTGACATGACAATGGCACAGCAAGGTTGGGCAGTGTCAATCGGCGGCAACTAGTGGCAATAGTGGCGACGCTTATAGGGGGTGGCATCGGGGCTAGCATCGGGGCAAGGGTTTGGAGAAGAGTAGTGTCGGGAGGGAGAAGAACCACTCCGATGGAAAACTCGTAAATAAAACTTGACTAAACTCTAACTTGAGTAAAGAATAATAACTAAGTCGAAATAAATCTTAAAAAAATGTAAAAAATAGGGAAAAATCCCCGAAAATAAAAGAAACACCACGATATCCAAATGACATGCTTTATAACTAATAACCCACTCGAATACCCTCATAGCACAGGCACACGTCGGTCTCAGCTTTGTGCACATGTTATGAAAGCTGAACTGACTCCGACCATGATTGAACCGACCAACTAACCACTATAAACCCTGACTCGAGTTGCAAGTTTTACAGGTTAACTCTGCTGGTTACTTATTTACCCTTGGTGGGTTTGGCTAGAGTTTTTTACATATTAGAGCCTTGAAGTTTTTGATTTAATATAGGTAGAAAAAACATACTTCAATTATACATTGGCGACTTTAAGATGATTTTTGACAATAATATCCTTTCCCTAACAAGTAACAGTTGTAAAACAAAATTACTATCATCGTCATAGTTGTAAATTTCATTTTGACTCCAAAAACTCTCAAATCAACTCCACTACGTAGCTTGTCGATACAAACTTTATAGATGGACTGATTTTACAAGTGATTCCCCGAGTCAAGTCATAAAAGCAATAAAAGTACATTCTTTGTTTTAGATTAGCTAAATCAATTTGTTTAGGTAATATAAATCATATATTTATCAATTTTAAGTTTCTAAAGAGAGATGTATAATACTTTCATACAACTATTTATTTACAAAACTAAAACTTAATATAAATAACTCCGAGTCAACTTAACTTCGTGTTATCTCAAGTTTCATATTTTTAAATTATGATCACCGTAGCAAGGCCCGATCATGTCATAGTGCCGTGCGTAGACCCTGGTCATCAACAATCGTTGGTCGTCCATTATTTTTTCAAGTAAAAATTTTTTAATTTAAAATATATAATATTTAGTGAATAAATTATATTTTTTTGGGAATAGGAAATATATTATAAAAAATATTTTTTTTTATATGCAAAAAATATTTTTTAAAATTTAAAAAGAAAAAAAATTGTTTTGCAAAAACTAAAGGGCCTCTAGGCAGCCATTTTTGGGATGGTGCCACTGCAATCAGATCTTGCCAAGAGAGTGCCTCAATCCCGCTGCCTTCCACGCAGCCACCATTGCGTGGAGGGGGACCCAAGGGCCAGCCCTCCCCACACTGGCAGGCTGCTTGTAAAGGGAGTTAAGGTACGCCTCAGGTCCCATTCCCCTCCATGCGGTGGCCACACACCTTGGCCTGGCCGCCACCTCCCTACTGGGCCTGATTCCTCGGCTCTGCCGCCCTGATGGTCAAGCCAGCCCCAATGCACCCCTAGTCTAGAGATGCAACTACCCTGCCAATCCTGTAGCCCCTGCCCGACGCACCACAGTCCCTGCTGGTCCCAAAGCATCGCTGCCCTCTGTTTTGGCCCCCCCTTGGTTGACAGACCACACCACCTGTCCTTATGTTCTGCAGCACCACTGTCTTGGCACCCCTCGACCCACTGGTCTACTGCCCTGCTGGTCCCGACCCCTGCGGGTCATACCACCCTGCTTGTCCTACTGCCCTGCAGATCCCAATGCCCTGCCGGTAACTTTGGTTCCCCTGGCCAGCCCAAAAAGATAATTTATGTATATATGTATTTATGCAGTCTCTTTATTATGGCCACCTCTTCTTCATGACCTATCCAAA
Organism: Piper longum; assembly: GCA_032619315.1. Classification (NCBI taxonomy): domain Eukaryota; kingdom Viridiplantae; phylum Streptophyta; class Magnoliopsida; order Piperales; family Piperaceae; genus Piper; species Piper longum. The sequence continues at coordinate 13,568 of JAVDBV010079760.1, read as the reverse complement.
CACTCAAGATAAATGTGGAGCTACTCCCTTTTCAAGATAACCTCCTCTATATATACACCCTACCCCTTGTAAAAATCTTTGAGCGGTAAGATCCGGAGGAGCTTATCGGAGCACTGCCTTCAAAGGTTCAGCACACTGTTTAAATCTAGCTGTCCTCATCTATCTCCACTTTTGACCTGGTTGTCTGTTCGTCCGTGCTACCTAACTCATGACCCACCAGTGCCTCGGTAGTGTAACGGCCCACCTTAAAATGCAAACTAATAGTCCTAAGTTATCTTTTCAAAAGTGGTTAACCGAACCTAAAGATCTACACTTTGTTCCGACTAATAAAGTGGATCTTATCTCAATAAGTATTAGATGTATTATAATGCACCCACCTTGGGAAATTTCGCCCTCCAAATTAATATACTCGGCCTGTAGCTAGTCACAACCCACATTCTTCTTTTCCCCATGACCAACATCCTAGCCTAAGTCTCTAGCCCAATCCAATATCTTACATGGAACCAAGTTGCTCTGATACAAAATGTATTCACCCAGCCCATTGTGCAAACTAATGGGCCTAAACCATCTTTTTAAAAGTAGTTGACCGAAGTTAAAGATCTATAACTTATTCCCACTAATAAACTGATCTTACCCCAGTTGGTATTAAATGTGGAACAAAGTTGAGGTTATCACAAGACCAGTCTAGAAACCAAAACTGATCTTGTTCACAAATTTTTCTGACCTAAAACTGTTTGATCTAGTTTATATTATTGTAGTTATTTAAAAGCTTTCTTGTGCTCTCCTTTAGGCAAAACTCGATACCCCACAATTTTTTGATGTTTTAGACACAATGGTGAGGTTTAATCTAACCATTGAAGACTAGAAGCATGAGTTTCAAAGCATCTAAATCTGGGCATACATTTCAAGGCAAAATAATCCACTTTTTTATAATTTATATCCAAAAATATTCAAATAGTGGATTATGGGACAAACCTATAAAAACATAATCAAACTAACACAAAATAATAACTCTACTTGAGAGTTGTCAAACACCAATGTTGAATATTACTAATTCCTCAGAAAAACACTAGACTGCAAAACACTTAATCTATAAACCAACATAAACTTATTTCATTTATCATATTCGGAATGGTGTCTGCATAGAAATTAATCAATCATACTTCATAATCAGCTTTAACAAATGAACTCAAGAGGAGACTCAAACTCGTTATAAAACCATAAATCAAATTCGCAGAAAGATTGATGATCCTCACTAGCTTGTCATTTAGCTCTACTTTGATCAGAAAAATGATGCTAATTGCACTCAAAAACAGATCAGCATATGCTCCACCATAAGTCTTCTCTCCACTAATTTGAATTTTAAAATAGCTAGGATCATTAGGATTTATTAGGCTCTAATTGGGTCAAGCTAAGGCTCAAAAATAGGATAACAGGATATCAAACAAATGCATCATAGAAACCAAATCATTCCTAATAGCCATAAAGTCAAAAGTATATGCATCTTCCTCAATTATCCATAAAAACTTGACTTCCCAATTCAAAACACAACACCTGAATACCAAACAAATATTTTTCCTCTTTTTTTCTTTGTTTTATCATTCATTCAAATCATTCCCTTCACTTTATTCCAAATATCTCAACTTTTTACTTCTTTATCATTCCTGCGTCATCCTAACACCCCAACATACTTCTTCCAGCAAAATACATAAGTTTATAACAAATCAAAAAAGATTTAACATTAATAATGTTAGATATAGGAAAATAAAAAACATTGAAAACAAAAACAGGTTAGGGCTTTAAAATTTAAAGGAAGACAAAACTAGAAGTTAATGTAAGGACAAAATTGGTTAAAAACAAGTCATATAATGAGGATAGCTATTCAGGCTCTAGTAAATAAAACTCACCTAAATCATTTATTGACTACCAAGAATACTTTACCTTGCCTCAAAAATCTTATGATAGAATTTTGACTCACTTCATTTTCATGTGCTCAACAAAACTCAAGCTTTTCTAAATATTACCAAAATCGAACTTTTGAGGATCAATACTTGAATCACAAGAGAATAGGGTATATAGCTAAACCACACAATCAAACTAATTCTTGAATTATTGTTAGTATAAGACGTCAAATAGAATTTTATTAATTAACTTCACTATCATCTAACTTCTAAAGATAATTAACCAAAATTAGCTTATACTAACAAACATAAAAAACACTAATAGACATAATATTAGCTTATAGCAATCAAAATGTCCAATCTTAGCAAACTATATTCCCCCTCCCCGAAAACTTGAAATGGGAAATGCCATCAATGCTCTTAGATAAAACAAAAAAATATAGATTAAGAACACTCCCTCAATACAGATGTAGGGTGGAAGTCAAGTTTTATTCTTTAGCTTTCATGTGATGCATCCAACGTAAAAGAAAACACCCAAAAAGAATTTCTTTTAATACTTGGGCTACCTCCCAACACACTTTATTTTTCATCTCTAAGAAGACTCTCAAAGATCACTAGTCATGCATCTACTTGTGGCTCACCTTGTACCCCTTAACTAGTGGAGCTATCAAACTCATAAAGGAATCATTAGAACAAGGTAAGTCAAAACTATTTTAAATGTGGAGGGCAAGGCCTTGGGCTTGGTATTCAGTGGAAGCTTTGGATAAATCAACATCCTTCATTCTAGGTTCCTCTTTTCTTCTTTTTCCTCATCATAATAAGAGCAATATAACTCCTACACTTCGAATCCTCACATTGCTCCTCTTACAAACATGCCATAATATCATCCAAATAGTCGCTTGGTTCAATAATTTTAATTACCATAGACTCATTAAATACCCTTATAATGAACTCTCTCATGGCTACGCCAATTATAGTGTGGTCAATAGCAAAAAAAGGTTCACCCATGATGATTAGGGCATCCTAATCTTTTTCTATATCTAAAACTACAAAATCTGGCCATAAGACAAACATATTAAATTTAACTAACATATTGTCAATCTCACCTATTGGAAATATGTATGATTTGTCCTCTAGCTACAAAATAGTGGTTGGCTTCACTTCCCCCGAACCTAATCTCTTGTATATAGATTATGGCATCATGTTTATACTAGCACCCAAATCACAACAACATTTGCTTGAAAAATTGGATCCTATAGAACATGGGATAATAAAATTATTAGGATTCATCAACTTAGGGAGAAGTTTCCTCTATAACATTGCAGTGCCCTCATTTAATGCTACTATTTCAAACTCTTCCAACTTCTTTTTCTTCTCTAAGATCTGCTTTATGAATGTGGTATAGTTAGGCACTTACTCCAATGCCTTTGCAAATGGAATATTGACTACCATCTTTCAAAAATATTCAAAAATTCTTGAAACTTATGGTTTTATTTGCTCCTTTATTGCCTACAAGTGTAAGGGAGTTTTATAACATACTTTGGTGGAGTGGGTTGGGGAACTAAAATTGGAACCTCTACCCATCCATCTTTATCTTCTTCTTCTATGCACTAACCTTCTTTTTCTTCCTTACTTTCAAATTTAATTACTTGGTAAGGCTTTGGTAATTCCTCCGTACTTCTCAATTTAATTGTCTTACTCTCTGTTGCATCTTCTTGTTTAGGGATATGAATGTCACTTGGTAGTTTTTCACAATGTCTGTGTTTTAGTGCACTAGCCAAATGTCCAATTTGATTTTCCAAATTCCTCAAAAAGGTTTATTAACTTTGAAACTGCTGTTGTTGAGTGTGCATTGGCTGCTACTGAGTTTGCATATGTTGCGTTGACTTTGCTAGAATTGCATGAATATTTCTTCTACTGACAATTTATTCTCAACATGTTGCTAAAATATGATTTGCACATGGGCCAAGATTCCATTGATGCATGAGGCATTGGCCTTGCAGATTGGTTACTGCCCCACCCAAAATTTGGATGATTCCTCCAACCAGGATTGTAATCATTGGAAATTGAATTATTTTGATTTTAGTTGAAGTGTCCATAATAGTTGATTGATTCTCCTTGCAAGTGACACTGATCCAATGAATGATCATATCCACAGAATAATCAAAACACATTATTTGTACCATCTGTGGATTAGCCAAAATTTAAACTTTGAGCATTTGCATCTTTTCGTTCAATGCAGATACCTATGTAGATAGTGTGTTGAAGGCGTCCATCTAAAAAAATCCTGGTGTAGACCTCATAATTCTATCATACATCATTTGATGATGATTAGATGTGAGCTTCTCCATTAGTTCATAAGTTTCTTCATAAGTCTTAGCCATGATTGATCCTCCAACTAATGCATCCACTATTGACTTGGTTTAGCTCATCAAACCATTGTACAATGTCTTTATTTACACCCAAAGTTGAATACCATAGTAGGGGCACTTCCTCAATAATCCATAAATCTCTCTCATGTATCATAAAAAAGCTCATTCTCTATTTGAACAAATGAGATGATCTCATTGCTAAATTGCACTATTCTCGATGGTAAAAAAATGTTTCAGAATGAACTTTCTTGTTATCTCTTCCCAAATGGTGAGTGAATTTTGCGCTCGTGAATTGAGCCAAATCCTGGCTGCTCCATTAAGGGAAAACGGAAATTTCCTTGGCTACATCTTCAAAACTTGATGTTGCTTATATTAATCACAAATTGTCACAAATTTTAACAAGGGTATATGGGGATCAACACATCCCAGTCCGTTGAACTGACCTACATATTGTAGCATTTGGAATATCACAATACTGAAGCTGAACCCTCTAGTTGAGGTCCTGCAAGTTGGGCCAATGATGAGTTGTTTGCATTGTTGATTTCAGGCAGATTTGGGGCTTGCTTGCCAAAGTTGTCAAGATTTTGTACCATGACCTGCTTTTTTTTCTGTCATGTTTCTAATATGACTTTTCTATTTATAGATAAAAAATTAATAAATCTTATGTTTTAGATTCTTACAAAAACTACGTAAAAAAAAAGAAAATAAAGGTTGGCTGACTAACTATACTAAAGACTTACAACAATAAATAAGGAAAATATACCAAATCCCCACAATAACACCAAAAACTTGTGCAATTTCATTGCATAGCACAAGTGCAATTTTGCTAGTAATAAAGTGATGTGTGAGATTCCCAAGAGAATTTGGTATTTTCACTTTATTGTCTACTCTAAGTAATTAAACTAATTATATAACTAAAGAAGAGATGAAAACAGAAATAAAAAAAGACTAAATAGAAATGAACAATAATAAATCTTCAATGTCTCGATAAGAAATCGGGGTAAGGGTATAAAATTAGTAACAACAAATATCTAATATAAATAATTTGTAAATGAAACTAATATCTTTCAAATGAGTAAGAGATTTGGGATGATAAATTTCACTTAGTTTACTTTATAAAGTAAAATTGCTAGTGCTATCTAATCGCTTATGATGTGTTTAATATACAGGGAAAGAAAAGTAATTGCAAAGGGATTTCGCTATGTATTACAATCTATCGCCTTTGTCTCATTCCACATGTTTGTACAAAAAAAATAAGATTGATGCATTATGAATAACTCCCCCATATAGATATCTATAAAATCATATGTATGTCTATTGAAGACTTATAGACTATTTCAATCAATAACATCAAAGAATTCCATATTTCTACGCAAGTTAAAATCTCTTCGTTGTACAAATGTCAGCTATTCTTTGGAAGCATTAGGAACAGAAGTAAAATAATCAACACACATGCTAGTGAAAAAAGAAACAAGATTGGTGCATTACGAATAACTGCCCTAAATAGATATCTATGAAATCAAATGTATGTCTATCAAATACTCATAGACTATTTCAATCAATAACATCAATGAATTCCCTATATCCTGGCAAATTAAAATATCTTGATCATACAAAATTTAGCTAATCTTTTGAAACATTAAGAACTAAGGTGAAATAATCAACATACAACCATACACAAAGAAATAGATAATCAGAATTTACATTACATTACTTGTAAGATCCTAGTATGGTCAATTTTTTTTCTAATTATTTGCAAATTAAATAAACGAAGGTTAGACCGATGACATAATTAAGGAAGAATGTTATTTAGAATATTGAATATTAACTAGGGCATAAAATCTTTAATATGAAAGAGAGTAATATAATTGTAGAAAATTCTCATAAGTTGGTGATTTGGACAGATCTAAGTCAGTCAGATCAATAGTCACTAGTGCAATGGTCACAATGGTTATATCATGGTAGCCGAAGACCTAATGTGGGAGAGAGCTAAATACAAATAATTATAACAAATAATTAGATGCTCATAGCTTTTAGGGCTTCGTAAAGATTACAAATGGACAATGAATAACATAAATGATTTAAGCCTAATGAAAGGACAATTACAAATAGGTAATCAAAATAAGCACAAGTTGGTGATAAACAAGTAAGTTCAAAGATAAGTAGGCAAGGTAAGTGGAGAATACAAACCAAATATAAATGAACCCAAAAAGATAGGTAGTGTGTGAGGCAATACAAGATCAACATTACAAAGCTACTCGCTTTGGGGACTTCGTAAAGATTACAAATGGACAATGAATAACATAAATGATTTAAGCCTAATGAAAGGACAATTACAAATAGGTAATCAAAATAAGCACAAGTTGGTGATAAACAAGTAAGTTCAAAGATAAGTAGGCAAGGTAAGTGGAGAATACAAACCAAATATAAATGAACCCAAAAAGATAGGTAGTGTGTGAGGCAATACAAGATCAACATTACAAAGCTACTCGCTTTGGGGACTTCGTAAAGATTACAAATGGACAATGAATAACATAAATGATTTAAGCCTAATGAAAGGACAATTACAAATAGGTAATCAAAATAAGCACAAGTTGGTGATAAACAAGTAAGTTCAAAGATAAGTAGGCAAGGTAAGTGGAGAATACAAACCAAATATAAATGAACCCAAAAAGATAGGTAGTGTGTGAGGCAATACAAGATCAACATTACAAAGCTACTCGCTTTGGGGACTTCGTAAAGATTACAAATGGACAATGAATAACATAAATGATTTAAGCCTAATGAAAGGACAATTACAAATAGGTACTCAAAATAAGCACAAGTTGGTGATAAACGAGTAAGTTCAAAGATAAGTAGGCAAGGTAAGTGGAGAATACAAACCAAATATAAATGAACCCAAATAGATAGGTGGTGTGTGAGGCAATACAAGATCAACATTACAAAGCTACTTGCTTTGGGGGAATCAATCAAACCATTCAAGTCACTACGAGACTTTGAGCTTGATTCACTAGATTCTGTAAAACAATCAAGTCAAACACAATAGAGTTGAGAGTAGTGTGCAAAAGCAAGTTAATTTAAACAAGAATAAGCACACATAAGAGAGAAGGGATGAGAGAAGACAAAATGATTTTTTAAGAGGTTTCAAACTAGTATACTCTCCAAATCCTTTGGTGAGTAGGTCTTCATTACATGACAATGGCAACCAACTTATATAACTTATCAGGAACAACAAGACCTCTTTCACAAGCACTAAGTGCCAAGGAACCTTATATACTTACAAACCCCCCTTCTCAAAAACCACTTAAATGTAATGGAAACTTGCATTCCTAACACTCTAGGACACTTCAACAAGTCTTCCTTCTCCAATGCCCAAGTTACAAGCTTTCCTTCTCAAGCACCTCCCAAGTGCAAGGGAGTCAGCAACCACCACTTGAAGCTACACCTACCTTCACAAGCTCATTCCTTGAGCCAAGTAAGTCTACCCTTTCCAATCACCTTCCATTTTGCAAGATGCTCACACACACTCCCCACACATAGTGAGTTTACAAACAACTCAAAAACCTTGAGGAAGCTTTACATATACTGATCACTCCTTTGGATATACAATTTGCACCTAGGAATATAAGCCGACAGGTAAAGCCAATAGCCTCCGCCAAAGGAGGAGCTGATCGGGTTACAATCCTCTCCGTTTACTTTTTTTGGTGGCTAGTTTTGATAAATTTTCTATAATATCAGCTACTAAACGATCAACCAAACACCAACTGAACGATCACTTATAACTATCCACATCAGCTTCAACTGCCAAACTTGTGCAAAAGCCGGAGCCAAAGTTTCTTCAACTTGTGATTCTCTGCACCACATCAACCCTAGGGGTTTCTAAACTCTTCTTCTGATACCAAACCCTCGATCGATCGTCTGCTAAACGATATCCTCAAACTTCACTGAACTTTTGTAAGCTTCTGATCTCCACGATAGGTTTCCAAATCATCGTTGAAAGTTCCAACATGCACTTCAGTAGATGAACACACAACCAAAGGTTTATTGAATGCATGGCACTTCTAGGCTTTTCTCCAAGCCCTAGGTCTTCGGTTACTGAACCACTGACTGAAGGTAAGCCGAAGGTGGAACTCATTTATTCCTTGGCCTGCACCTCATGTGTTTGGTTGATGAAGTCTTGACTAAAGTGAACAAAATTATACACCACTTCGACACTTCATTTGATTCTTCAATCTTCAAAAATTTAAATAGTTATATTTGATATTATATGCATGCACAATTGTTTATTATATATGATTGATTTCGAGCGATTCAAATGAACCAATTTCTGTCTCATTTTTTATGAATCAGTTCGATTGAGGAACTCTCCCTTTGACTTTTTTTCTAACTATGATCTGACCCTTTGGTGTTAATTAAATCATTTTATGATACCATTTACTTGATTATTAAAACTCATTGCAAAATATTTTGCCCCATTTTAATGCTTGACTCATCATGTTGCTCATCAAAGCAACTCTATATTGAACACTTGTGAGATCTCCAGTATTACATTTAATTATTACATTTAACATCTATTAGAGTAAGATCTAATCTAGTACATTCATTAGTGAGGATGTGGTTATTAGTTTTCAATTTTGTTGACTATTTTAGAGAGACAATTAAGGTCTATTAATTTAGTTAACTATCTTAAATAGATGATCAAGGCTTATCAATTATGGTGATCTTCACCTTATATAGCATAGATAAGAAATATGTCTTGATTAATAGTGCCCATATGTATAATTGGTAAGAGAGTACATAAGTAGTAAGTTGATAAATTTTATCATTTTTAGGCATCAATGTGACCTTATTTTAGATTTATTTAAAGGAGGACTAGTTTGAAATTATTTTTTTATCACAATTTTTTAAAAAATTAACTTCAAATAATTAAAATCATTAGATTGATTTTAAAATTTTAAGTACTCTCAATTATTTATTTTTATTAACTATTTAGATTTGTGTACAATAAGACTCACTAAATTTCACCAAATAGAAGCTCTAGCTCATATATGGTATATGAGCTCCAACTCATATATATAATGCTTAGTTCCATATTCAATTAATTAATGCCTAGCTGTTGATTAAGGTCCCCCCGCCAATTGATGAAATGAATTGTGAGGATAAAATTTTTTAAGGTGGATAAATTATACGTTTATATTAGAAGAAATTAAATTTGATATATTTTGTATATATGTAATATCAACTAAATTATTTCATAACTAAATTAAGTATGGTCACAGTTAAATAAGAAGATAAAATAATCATAATTACTTTTGATTGGGTTACTCATTTGCACTCATGTGCAATTAAATTTCCCACTTGAGAAAAGAAAAGGGGGAAATTTTTTTGTATATAAGGAAGCACATGGGTGACCCACTTTGTTATAATTATGATTAATTTAAATAAAAAATACAATGTGTATGTACTAAGTTTTTTTTTTAATCTATACACATATACAAATTTTAGTAAGGTTGACTATTTAAAATTTCATGTCATTTACATGGAACATGTATGTTTGGTTTGCATGAAGATAGCATAAATATTATGAAATTTTAAAAACAGTCATTAGTACTAAAATAATAATTATTTTTAATATTTTTTGATAAAATATAATAGTAAGTTAATTAATTTATATAAAAATTAAGTGTAATTACATCGAATTGAGAGTACAAAATAATTATAGTTACCTTGTATTACCTACATGTGCTCTCACACAAGCAAAAAACAAATCTCCTTGTTTCGTGTCCTTTGCACATGGGAGAGCATACAAAGTTAGCTATTTGAAAATAATCATAATTATTTTGAACGTAAAATATATTATAAAATTACTAAGTTTCTTATGACGTTATTATATATCTATTCTTATTAATAGAAGGAGAACTCAATTCTGGTCTCTAATTAAATGTAGGAGATTTAACTAAACAAAATGTAAAAAAAAATATTATATTTTATCTTATTATTTAATTAGGATTTATTTTTTAAATCAGTCAAAATTTTTATATAAGTTATCAAATTACTATAGTCTATCCCATTTTCGACCCTAGATTTTCTACAATTAAGATTTAACTATAATATATGCCGCACATGTCGCCACATCTTGCCTAATATATTACTAATTATAGTAAGGTTGATCAATTAAAATTTACATATCTTTTATATTTATTTTATGTTAACCAATTAATATACCTAACAGAGCCTCCATTCCTGCCAGCTACTATCTAGGAAAGCATAACAGTTCTCCTTGTACCCTAGGAGAGCTCAATTAAGTATTTTCTATTTTTTAATTAATATTTATATTAATTCTATTATTTCAAAATGGATAAAAAATAAAAAATAATTTTTTTATAGAACAAAATATTAAAAGCTAGGGCCACTCGTGGCCGACCCAAGCAAAGTATGGGTTGGGCTGGCCACCGGTCCAGTTGACATCTCTGGTAGGCGTATGTTTGCATATCTAATTGCTTAATTATTTTAAGGGGATAATTTAGGTTTCTTTATTTACACATAATACTTAGTACAAGATTTCAAAAAATTTCATTATATAAGTGCTCTTTCACTTATGCAATTTAGGATCAAGAATAAATTTCCAAGGCCTCACATGTTTTTTTAACCACCATAGGCATTAAGCAAAACATAATTTAAGATTTGGTATTGCCATAATTTGAAGAACAACTTGAACAATTAAATTAATAATGAGATAATCACATCTCACATGACAAAATTCAAAAAACATAATATCTCAAATTTACCATTGATTCATCACTCAACCATTTGATCGAGAGGTTTTGCAACATTATCTAAACTAATTGTAAAGGCCCTAATTTTACACTCATGCAGAATATTGGCAAGTTAGAATATTGACAACAAAAGTTGCCAATATTGAAACGCCTCAACCAAGATACATTAACAAAAAAAAAAACATAGAAACTAGGCAAAAGACTCACATGATGCGCAAAATATATTTGAAATAATAATAATAACATGTATTAATAATATGCAAAATTAATTCTAAATAATATATTATTATTATTTTTAAATAAAAATTATTAGTTTTTAGAATACATAGGTCTTATATAAAAATTTAAAGTAGTTTTAGTTTTAAGTAAAATAATAATAATAATAATAATATAAATTGAATAGGTACTAATAAGTAAAAATGTTTAACTTGAGTAAATTTTAATTATTAAATGAAATTTATCAAAAGATTATACATTAAATAAGATATAATTATGCGCTGAAATTTTACTAAAATTAAAAAAAACAAAATCCTAAATTATCCATAAATCATAAGTTAAGTAATATTAATAAGTAACACCTTTGTTATGACTAATATGATTATAAATATATAAGTAAAATTTACCCACTTTATTGGAATTCCTAATTTGGTTGGAATTATACTCTAAAGTTTATGATAATAAATAGTAATAATATAAATAATAAATTAAGTAAATGTTAATTCCGTATGATAGCTATTATAGGGCCATAAAAGCAACCACCAATTTCTTTTTATAATTCCTAATTTGGGCTAATATTTTTTAATAATAAATAATAAATATTTAAATATTAAATTATGTAACTATATATTAATGGACCCATAAAATTATAGTGGGCCTAAAATCAACCACAACAAAAGAAATGCTAAAGAGAGGGTAAAAATTTCAGTCCTTTAATGTAGCGGGATTGATAGTATTATCTAATAATAATTTATTATTGACAAAGTCGGCTATAATACAAAGAGAAAAAAACCATTGGCAACTAATCCCTATAAATTGAGTGATAAAAAATCATCAAAAGTTCGACAAAAGAGGCCTGACTTCAGCCTTTGTTTTTTGGAATTTACAAATGATAATTGCTGTTAAAAAATTTATGCAAATGATTGTATTGAATGTTATAATTAACTAACTAAAAGACCCATGTGATGTGCATGATACATTTGAAACTTACAAACAACATTTATTAATAACATGCAAAATTAATTTTAAATAATATTACTAATAATTTTAAATGAAAAATATCAATATACATTTGACTTTAACAAAAAAATATCTTTTTTAGACTACAATGATTGCATATAAATATTAAAGGTAATTTTAATTATATGTGAGAATTAGTAATAATCCAATGTAAAAATCTAATTTGAGTAAAATTTCAATAATTAAATGGAATTTATCATTTTGTAAGATTTTTAATCCTCATAGATTTATACTCTTAAGTTTATACCAACAGTAGATGGCAGTAACCAAATAGATAAAAATTCTAAATTATGTAAAAATCCTAATGTAAGTATGCATTATTAGGTAACAACTTTAATTTGAGTTAGGTGATTATAAATATGTTGGTAAAATTTATCAATTTTTTTAGAATTCCTAAATATGTTGGAAATTAAAGGGCACCCAAACCTGGTTCTTCACTCACTACTTCTTCATTAGGACATAATAACATGGATGACAGTATTGCTGTTGATTATCATCTTGTGTGCCAATATGAGCTCCATTGCAGAAGCGAGGCTCTTCAAAGCTGAAATTCAGCTGCTTCAAAGAGGTCCTTCGCCGGCAGCGAGTTAAGAGCTGCAGCATCTCACCATTGGTTTGATCGGGTCGTTCGAAATGTCAATAGGAAAGGAAGGCGCCAAGTTTCATCCCAGCTTTAAATTTTTGCCATTGTGGACAATTTACATAGCTAACTACAATCTATATAAATGCATGGTTCAACCTGTTGGATTTTATTTTTCATTCATAATTGTGGGTTCTTTTTATCCTTTTTCCTTTTTTTTTTCTAAAAAGCAACAATCTTATTCGTTGTTGCAAAAATGTTCTTTAGGCAATTGTATGATCATGTATTGGGAGCATTCCCGGCTTAAAGATCAAGGCGAATTTAACTTTTCAAGTGCAACTTAAAAAAAACACTACTCAAGAGTACTTCACCCTTTCCAAATTGCCTAATTTCAACTAATATACTCTTATTAACAATGTTTTAAATATCATATGGGCTTCCATTTCAAATTTACTGTCTGTACCCAGTATTAAAAAAATCGTTTACGACGGAACAAATCAAAATGGTAAGAATTAACACTCCGTAAGAATCAAAATGGTAAGAATTAAGACCCCTACACCTTACCAGCTTTTTTTTTTTCTTTTGATCTTGACGATTGCAGCTGTACCCACATTTCTGGGCGGGGGGGGGGGGGGGGGGGGGGGGGGGGGGGGGGGGGGGGGGGGGGGGGGGGGGGGGGGGGGGGGGGGGGGGGGGGGGGGGG
>JAVDBV010079759.1:0-11870 GCA_032619315.1 Piper longum | reverse complement strand
ATATATATATATATATATGACTATCCGGGACTTCTCAAACGTGAAAGATGTTTAGCCACCGACTCTTTGTCTTGCCCCTTTTATGGCCCAAGTGTGATCTGGTATGCCTGTGAGCACGTAACAAAAACTTTAACTGTCTCAAATGATTGTGTACCCAGCAACACGTCATTTTTATGTTTCAATTTTCATATTTAATTATTTTTACATTTTGATATAATTGTTTTATAAAATTAAAAATAATTTAGTTATAAAGTGTGAAACAACCTTGCGTGACTGGGTCGCAGATAACAGTCTCCGTGCACAGCTGCCCAGAACCTAAAGAAAGGTTCCCCCGGACTACACGGAGCATGCCCCCTCTTGGGTAAATCCCATTCAAAAATGAAGTCGCATCTTAGATGAAACTATACATTGGATCTCTAAGGAGCAGAAACAACATGGGTCCCCGTTAGTTCTCTGTCAAGATTGTTACAAGACAGCATATGAGGCCATAGGTGGGGAATAAAGTTTATAGAATATCAATCCCTCCCTTTGTCTCCGGTAAAGGATAAGGTTTTCTTCATGGCTTGGCTTCATCACCACAACTAGAAGACTACTTCCAATTGCCAGCCATATATAGGATTAGAAGGCATAGAATTTACCATTCAAATTCATGTCCTTCTTATCCCAACAATGGTTGGTTAGCTGTGTAGCAACAGATAGATGCTGGTTGGGGGTGGGAGGGGGTGGTATAAGAGATGAGGAAGACTCAACGGTGGCTAGAGTGTTGGCGGCGTTGTCGGCCGTGCTCGAGAGGATTGTCAGCCGAAACGATAGAGTGGAGGAGTCGGAGAAGAGCAGTGGCAGGGAGGGGAGGGCGGCGGCCGGCAAGTTGCGGGGGTTCAATGGGGTGAGGGCACCAGGTATAAGCATTTCCAAGTACTTGGAGAGGATCTACAAGTATAGCAAGTGCAGTCCGGCCTGCTTTGTGGTAGCATACGTCTACATTGACCGGCTTGTTCATCGCCACCCCTCGTCTCTCCTCCTCTCCCTCAATGTCCACCGGGTTCTCGTCACCTCCATCATGATTGCTTCCAAGGTCCTCGACGACGAGTAAGCTCTTCCCGAATTTCCCTTAATTTGTTGGCAAAATCATTGTGTAAATGGTCAATATTCACGATTCACTCTGAATTGCTCAACAGCAATGCTGGTGTAATACTAATTCGTTGATGACACAAATCATGTCATCTTCCTTGTCTCTCATTTTGATGACACTGTGCTCATCCATTCGGTTTTACTTAATCATTCTGTTTAGCAATCTTAGCTTCTGGGTCAGTGTTGTTTACATGTATGAGCAATCATTCCCACTTGTTATTGATCAATAAAGCAGATAAAGAATGAGAATAATTGAGTTATCTCAGCACCTGCTATTCCTAAGGGTTGTTTGATATGTATTAACTTGGTCTTATTGATGGCTACTGCAGACACTACAATAATGCATTCTACGCTAAAGTAGGTGGGTTGAGCAATAAGGAGCTAAACAGATTGGAGCTTGAGCTCCTGTTCATGCTGGATTTTGAGGTGGTGGTTTGCTCCCGAGTTTATGAAATTTACTGCTTGCACTTGGAGAAGGAAATCGTGTGCGCCAACGGCAATGCCCACAATCTGGACAAGGATGTGGTTTAGGTCTCTTCCGTCGCTTATCACGACATCGATGACGGCGACGAGACACAAGCATGCCACTAGGCGATGGCAAAGGTGTTCCCAGCAGACATTTCACTCTGCTTGTCAAATCATCACCTTATCTCTCTGTATTAAGACTTTCTTTGGCTATGCTTGTGCTTGTCTTCTTTCCATTGTTTTGTAAAAAAAATTGATACTTCTTACTTGTACTTCTCATCTGTTCAGCTGGTTGTAAACAAGACTTCATTTAATAAAGGATGCAATCAACTAATGTGTACCTATCTTTATAAGTAAAACTAATAAACTAAGTTGCCGTATTATTAACATCTTAAATATAACAATTTATTAATAACTATTTGAGATTTCTGTATAAGTCTACCGTCCTCGTCCGTCTCGTCGATCTTTGTAGTTAAAAGACTTGTATAAACTTAAGTTGGCGTATGCGAATATCCACACACTAGCTGATAGCTGACATTAATTTTTATCTTAATATATATTCCCTAATGCGGGCTCAATGTAAAATTTAAATGAATTTGATAAAATTGCTAATTAAAATACCAGCCATAAAGCATGTGTATATTTGTTGCACATCTTTAAAAATATATGTCTATATTTTAAGGTACAAATCATTAGCTAAGTGGTGGTTTAGTTTTCGTTTGGTTAATTATCACATAATAATCCTATGCTTGACTTTTTTTTAAGAACTATATATATATATATACATATATATATATATGTATATATATATATGTATGTATGTATGTATGTTTGATTAACTTTTTTACATTCAACAGTGCAAGTTTATATGTCTAATGTTTTATTGGTTGTGGGCCCATGTCAAGGGAGAAAATTTTGCACATTAAACAAAATTAATAGTTGGATGTTTGATATATACCAACACATGTATTTCATGTATATGGAACATGAACAAATTGAGATAATTCTTGAATATATTAGCTATATATATATATGAAGTAAGAATAACTAATAATTAAAAAATGGGGCATTAACAACAGAAAAAAAAACTCTGTATAACAAATTAAATGGTTCTTATGATTCCAAGTACTTTCCAGTACTACACCAATCCTAAGGAAATGCAAAGTTGTATCTACCAGATGATTGGAGCAACAAAATTAGTAAAAGCATGTAAATTGGCATTTGGACACTCATGAAGTTCAAGGATTTAGTCTAAGAATCAAAAGTGCACCGCCCCCCCCCACCCCCGCGAGAGGTAGGTACTACTTGAAGTATGATGACTATAATATATATAATGAGATCAGTAGTGTTTGTGTAATCTTGACACAGCTTAATTTCATTGTTGAAGAAGCCTTTTCCAAAAGATCGTAACATCATAAGGCCATTTATGGAGTGGTTAAAATTATCAAAGATATAACTATAACTAAACTAATTAGTTCATGATACGATTGGTGCACGAGAAAATGATTATGTGTGTGTGTATCAATGTTTCAGCTCTAAAAGTTGTCCACCTTGTGAACATCTACATGGTTGGAGCACACCAAAAATCCTAGCTCCTAAGTTACTGCATTGTTTGATATGTAATGATATATACAAAAGCAAAGATATTTAACATTTTTATTTAAATAATGTGTCAGATTTATAATCGTTATGAAATACATATAATTTAATCGGATCAAAATAGGTTTATCTAAAATTTAAATTTTAAATAAAGGATTTTATTAGGAATTAAAAATATATTTTATCACTTAAATTTAATTTAATATTAGTTTTTAACAAAAAATAATAATAATTGATTTTATGAAAATATTAATTTTAAAATCGATTTACGTTTGGTTAGGTTAGCTATTTCCGCTCACCCGCCTTACTCGCGCCGCACGAAACTCCACGTCTAGGTCAACATCGAAGAGGGAGGCGGAGCTCTCGATGACCCTCGCCGGCAAAAAACCTCCCTCTTCCCACTCCTCCCCGACCCTTGCCGGTGCTACTCCCGATCTCCGGCCGGCCTCCTCCTCCCCTCCTCTCCACCCATGGACGCCACCGCCATCTCAGCCGACCAGCTCGCACCCTCTTACTCCTCCCATCTCCATCTGGCCGGCTCGCCTCGACCCGTCCCGCGTTGGCCCGGCGCCGCCTTCCCTTCCCACAGGAGAAGAAGAACCGTTTCCAATGTCAGGTGCAGATCCGGCGAGCGAGGGCTGCAGCCCAAGCCCACCCACCGGCCGCCGCGGCCGCCCGTCGACCCGGCGGCGGATTCCGGTGCCCGGGATTCGTATACGAGCGGAAAGATTGAGAATTTGGTGTTTTTCGGGAGGTACGAGGAGGCGCTGGAGCTGTTTGATGCGATCGGGGGCGACCATCGGCTCGGGGTCTCGACGTATGATGCGCTCGTCAATGCTTGCGTCGGGTTGAGATCGGTCCGCGGGGTGAAGAGGGTGTACAAGCATGTTTTGGAGTCTGGGTTTGAGCTTGATCAGTATATGAGGAACAGGATTTTGCTCATGCATGTCAAGTGCGGCATGATGGTTGATGCTCGGTCATTGTTTGATGAAATGCCCGAGAGAAATCTGGTGTCTTGGAACACCATCATTGGTGGTCTTGTGGATTCGGGGCATTGTGAGGAGGCGCTTGATTTGTTCTTTGTTATGTGGGAGGAGCTGCCGGAAGGTGGCTCGCGCACATTTGCCGCGGCAATTCGTGCTGCTTCCGGTGTTGGGCTGGTGGAGGTAGGAAGGCAGTTGCACTGCTTGGTGGCGAAGATGGGAGCAGATGACAATATATTTGTGACCTGCGCGTTGATTGATATGTATGGCAAGTGTGGAGCTGTGGAAACTGCCAGACATGTTTTCGATCTGATGCCGGAGAAAACTGTAGTTGGGTGGAACACTATGATTGCTGGATATGCGCTTCATGGATGTGGTGAGGAGGCTCTGAACTTGTATTATCAGATGCAGAGATTGGGTGTGAAGATGGATCATTTCACTTACTCGATACTAGTAAGAATCTGCACTCAGTTAGCATCCCTTGATCATGCTAAGCAGGCTCATGCTGGCTTAGTTCGTCAAGGTTTTGGATTAGATATTGTGGCAAATACGGCGCTGGTGGATTTTTACAGCAAGTGGGGTCGTATGGAAGACGCTCGACATGTTTTTGATATGATGCCGCGCAAAAATGTGCTTGCCTGGAATGCTTTGATTGCAGGGTATGGCAATCATGGACAGGGAGATGAGGCCATTAATATGTTCACTCAGATGATCGACCAAGGAATGGTTCCTAATCACGTTACCTTCCTTGCAGTTTTGTCAGCTTGCAGCTACTCTGGGTTAATAGATGAGGGGTGGGAGTTTTTTGAATCTATGAGTGAAGATTACAATGTCAAGCCTCGAGCAATGCATTATGCGCACATGATTGAGTTACTGGGAAGAGAAGGACTATTGGATGAAGCTCTAGCCATGATTAGAGATGCTCCCTTTCCCCCATCAAAGAATATGTGGGCTGCTTTACTTACTGCATGTAGGGTTCACAACAACTTGCAGCTGGGGAAGTTTGCTGCGGAGAAGCTTTTTGGCCTCGAACCAGAAAAGCTTAGCAACTACATTGTGCTTTTGAATGTATATAACGCGTCGAACAGAACTGAAGATGCAGCTAAGGTCATAGAGACATTGAAGCAAAGGGGCTTGATGCTACTCCCTGCATGTAGTTGGATCGAAATCAAGAAAAAGTCCCACAGATTTACTTTTGGAGACAGAAACCATCCTCAAACGCAAGAAATCTATCAAAAGGTAGATGAATTGATGAGGGAAATCAGAGAACATGGCTATCTTGAGAATCATAACGTGTCTTTACTTCCTGATGTGAAGGAGCGCGAAGAAGAAACGGCTTATTACCATAGTGAACTATTAGCTATTGCCTTTGGACTTAATCATACATCAGATTCTAGTTCACTGCAAGTTGTCCAAGGCCATCGGATTTGTGCTAATTGTCATACAGTGGCTAAATTGGTAGCTTTGATAGCAAAGCGGGAAATTATTGTTCGGGATGCCAGCCGATTTCATCACTTCCAAAATGGAACCTGCTCATGTGGTGACTACTGGTGATTATTGTTTGAGTGCATTTTCTCGAGATCCTCTGACAACGGAGGTCCACACAAAGCTGCCAGTGAGAAACATGTATACTTGCTTGTTATATTTTCCGATGGCTTCTTTTATTCTTTCATAAGTTAGGTTACTTTTTGAACACCTTCCACTTGAAGAGATCACGAAGTTAGTTATAGCGAAAATTTTGCACTGTGGATGCCATTTTTCTGTAGTTGCAGCTAATGAATAAGAGAGGAAATTATTTATTAGTCAATACATTTCTTGCTATACATAAGTTACCTATTAGCAAAAATTTTACACTCTGGATGCCATTTTTCTGTAGTTGCAGCTTATGAAATAAGAGAGTATATTGTTTTAGTCAATTCATTTGCTGCTATACATACACTAATGACTGTTTTTAACCTTTTATCCCCATACCAATATCTCCATGATAATTTGTATTAAGATTTTCTTACTTTTTAGTGGTGCTTACCCAAGAGCAGCTTTTCTTTCATTTGCTGACGAACTTGGTATCTTTAATTTCCACCACTTTCTCTTGTGAAGCATTGATCTCTGCTATATTCCTTGGAATCCTTATCTCGAGATGGTCTTCATTGATGGTTGCCTCTATCTTTCTCCGATTTGCATTGTCTGGCAGCTCAAGGCGTCTCACGTAGCCAAATTCCCACCAATTTCTTGTGCGCCAGTCACCCTCGGATTCCCTGCGCCTCCACTGCACGCTTATTTCTAATACTCTTTGATCATCCAGATGAATTTGTGGATCATATTTCTGAAGCTCTGCTAACAAATAACGAAGTTATATAGCTGTGATCCTTTGAGCTGGAACAATATAAATCTAGACTAACATCTATTTTTTAACCTTCTCATATGTTTTTGATAATTGTGGTAGCAAATGTGCATGTAATGAGCCAAAGCAACCTGTCGACATCCAATATGTGGTTTTAAAAGTAATTTTCGGATTGAAACTTACAATTTTATCTCCTTTCTTTTTATCAAAGTTTGGCAATTGACTTGGTAATAGTAATTGATATTGTCGTACAACTACATAGTACTGAATTTATCATTACCAACTGACTTCACTAAGGGAGCCTTCTTTTTTTCATAGTGAACTTGATTATTTGGGAACTTTCTTGTCAATTAATTTTTAAAACAAGCCAGTGTTGGTTTCTTAGTATAGCATTCATATGCACGAGATAATTTAAAATTTTCTCCGTGGAAAATATCATGCCAATGAGGCTTTTTTCAGCTTGCTGAAGTCAGCTGATAACAGTTAAATCGGGTAAGCTATAAAAAAAGATTTGTATAAATCACTAGCTGGGGACGTTGGCTTGAGGGCATTTAAATTCATGTTGACAGAAGACCTAGCTTGCAATGGACAGGGAAGATAGAGTAATGTGATGAATGATAGAGATTGTTTTGAAACTGTTTTTAAATTCTTCAAGTTTATAATTATATCACTGGAAGTTATGGGCACTACTGTTTCTTATTAAGCTCTTTTTATCGTAAGTAAAAAAAAAGAATATAGCTAAGGTAGGATTAGGACGTGGGAAGTGAGAAGAGTAGGAAAGAGGTGAAGCAAGATTTCTAATGATACCTGGTAATTTGGCTCTGAGAACATAGTCGGTATCTGTTGCAAACCAATTTACACTGTTCCTTGTGGAGTTTCCAGAACCTGATAAGAGCACTTCTGAATCGAAATCCCAGAGAGGAAAAGCATCAGATGGGTCAAAAAATTTCCCAAAAAGCAGGGGACTGAACAGAGACCCTTGGCCGAAATCCTTGTTTGTGGGTTTTTGTCCTTGAGATATGGAGTCAAACACTTCTTCTCTCAAGGGGACTCTCCATTTCTGCGAAGCTTGACCTTCTTGAACTTCCAGCACCCGCCAGGCCGACATCTCAGAAGTGTTCCTCTGTGTTATCAAGCAGTGTGGTGATATTGAACTCTTATGGCCTTCATCTCCAAAAGCAGGAGTAAACGGAATAGATTCCTCTCATTGTTTCGAGGCCACGAAAAGGTGGATGATGAATACGAATAATTGAATATCTGGGTCTAGTGCTTTCTAATGGGGAAAGCCCCAGCTCATGCATGAGCTGCTAGAGGCGGAAAGGTGATGGACAGGGCATGGAAATTCTTTAGTTTGCAGGATGCTGCTGTGGTCCTTAGCCAAAGCAGGAAAACCCCTTTAAATTGTTCACATCTCAAACTCAACCGTTGAATGAGGCATGCTTTTTTTGTGGGGGCAATGCTTGTGCTGTTTTATGCTCGAGGAAAGCCGCAGCATTGGGAAGCACTAAACAATGGATACAGTGAAACAAGTTTCTACCGCTTTCTATTACTGATCTCAGGGATGATGATGCTAGTTATTGTTTTACAGAAGCAACCAATGTAATTAAGAAGAGTCTCCAACTCTTTTTGGCGAGGCAATTAAGGCAGTGTGTGTGAAACGGGGTCCAAATAGAGTTGGAATGGTGTCTATACAATCGTATTTGATTTTAAGATACCTGATAATTATTTTCTAATGGTTTTTTAAGCATTTTATAATGTTTGGATTTGATTTAGGATCCGAGTGCCCTATAATCAATTTTAATAATATAAATTTTTTATAAAAAATATATTTAGTATAATTTAAATTTTATTATACTTTTCATATAAAAAATTAATAACAAAAAGGTTATTTTTCCGTTATTGCACGTTATGGGCTATCCGATTATAAAGACAATGAATTAATTCAACCACCTGCTCTCGTAAAAAATCTCCCAAGGGAGGTTAGCAAAACTGACAATATTAATTACAAATATAATATTGAATTGTGAATTTATATTAACAAGTTAGTGAAATTAATTTTTTAAGTATGAATCGTATTTGTATAATTTTTATACGATTTACAATCTTGTCCAAAAAATAATACAAGCCTGTTAATTAGATTGCACACCTCTTACCAATGTAAATTTGATTCACATATTTATAAGCCTAAAATATAAAGAATAGAAAATATTCACATTAGATTTATAATTTAAGCTCACTAACAAATTTAATTTTATTTGCAGTAGATTAATAATGAAATATTATTAATGTTTCCAATCTATTTTAACAATATATATTAGATTCACAGTTTCACTAACCCCCTATCTAATCTCCTCCCCAAACAGAGGCCATCGACCAAAGATCTCCCATTTCCTTCGACACCTCCCAACTTCCACCGGTAGTTGGTTTCCAACAACCGGTGATGACTTGTGGCAACTTTCGGCAATGACATTCATGTTCACGATGACCTACCACTTAGCTCTTGCAACAACAAGCAGAGAGCTCCGAAGAATTCCATTGGATTACTTTGGAAAAAGAAAATATTCACGATTGCAACTTTAATTATCGATACATTTCGTATAGTTTATACGTTTAAATAACTTTCTTTTGTTTCTTTTGTTTGTATTATTTCGTTAGGTTAATGATGTTGCTTTTTTTTTAAAAAAAATATGAGATGAATTTAATGCTTAGAAAGAAAATCAGTTGTTTTTTTTGGTCAAATTTGAAATCCCAATTGTACAAATTATAATCGGAACAACATGTACTAATTATTAAGGTGGGAAATTTTGAGTAGGCTGCATTCAGTATGGCTAAAACACTACATTAGTAATTTGGGGTTTAGTTGATCTGAGTAAGGTGATGTAACAAACAAGCATGATTATTTTGGAAGCAAAATGTGCAACCTCAAAAACTTGACATCTAGGCTGTGGATTAAGGGTATAACCGGGAGGGGGGAGGGGGGGTATTTTCGCAGTGGGTCCACTTTAATCTGGGTTGGGTAATTGGACGGCCTAGATCTGTTCCGTTTTGTGTTGTTGCCTAGGCAACCGCTACTCAAATTAATATGTTTTTAATTTTTTTATCAGCTTATTTATTTTTTTATTTTTTAGATAATTATCTCTAATTTAATTTTTTATAATGTCATATAATTTAATTTTTTATAACATAATCAAATTTTAAATAATCAAGTTCAGGTAGGGTTTAGGTTTGGGTTATAAAAATTTAGAAAAAATATCATAAACATTAAGATTTCAAATTTTTATTTCAAAAATAGCCAAGTTTACAAAATTATATTACAGATAATTATTTTTAAAACTTTTATATCAATCATGACCAAATCCTATTATTTTTTATTTAATAACAAAAATACCCATAAAATTTTTTTTTGTTAATACCAAAGTAGATAATGGATAAAAGTTATAATTTTTACTAGCATCACATATAAAAATAAAAAAAATGACCAATAAATGATAATTAGACTCTAAAATTATATTATTGATTAGCTAAAAATGAAAAAAAATTATTGAATTTTAGACCATCAAAAATAAATTAAATTTTGGACCATGAAAAATAAAATATAAAATATATTTTTTCAATGTTTAAATTTTGAATTTGAAATTGACACATTTTATTAAAAATTAAAACTTTTGTTTTATCTAAAATATTTTTATTATGAATATTTTTTAAAAAAATGAAATATCATTTATTGTGTAAAATAGAAGAAGTATATGTTTAAGAAAATTTAAAGTTAGCTTAAGGGTATTTATGTTAATAAAATAAATATTACAAGTAAGATAGTCTTAAAATATATGAATTGCCTATATGTAAAATAAAAAATATGAGATCTGATTTATCTAATATAAATTTAATTTTTTGGTCACTTATAATAGAAAATATTGAAAATTAGTTATTTATAATATTTTTCTAAAAATTTAAATGGTAAATATGTGGGTTTAGTACATGGATTATGATAATTAACGGGTTTGATATAAACAATACCTGACCAAAATCGACTAGTAAGCACATATAAGTGTTCATCGTCTTTTAAATAAGCGCGAGCAAATATCATTTAGCCTAGAAGTCAAATCATGACTTATGCTCCTAGACATAACTCCATAATTTCAAAGAAACATTACTTAAAATGATATAGAAAAGCCACATAAAAAATAAAATTATTTTGTATTAAAATAATAAAAAATGATAAACATATAAAATAAAATAAATATTATAAAATAAGATATATAATAATTAGATAAAATATATTATTATTTGTTCAGGTGAGGGATTGCCGCCCTTGCGATTAGTCATCACTTCGTGTTGGGTTAAAGGGTTCGGTGGGACCAAAGGCTCCCTTACCGGCAAAGAAATCATCGGAGTTAAATAAAAATAAATTACCTAGAACAAGGAATAAATTCGATTTTTACATGATTTCTTAAGGTTTAGCTAGAATCACTAGGTTAGTCCACAGTGAGATTAGTACTCACGAATTTACCATTTTTCTTAATTTTACACTTTTACATAAAATAGTAAATTTTGTTGCCTTTAATTTGATTTGCCTTTGTAACTTCGACTCCAATACCTAGTTCATCTCCTTCTTATCTTCAAATCTTTGAAATAATCCCACCACTGCGTCTGAAGCGTCCAAAAACAATAAGGTAGCAAATTTCGCCTCGATCTGATGTTTAAAAGACATTCAAATTATTTTAGGATTGCTAATAGACAGAATTTGACCACTTCAGGTTGGTTCAAACCAGAAAAATGTTGGATCGGACCGGTTGGCAAACGGAGGTGGGGCGAGGTTGGGAGCGCTAGGTGGTCAATGGTGTGCTGTGTGCCAACAACCAGGACGGGTAGTAGACATGTTACAAATAGAATCTGAGCAATCTGATCATGGTCACAATTCACTGGCAACAGAAAGATACACGAGTCTTATAGAGCAAGTGGACTCGATCAACATTAAATGGGTCCGATGGATATGGCTACGGTGGTGGTGCAACACCAGCTTTTGTAACACCCCAAATTCGGTTCAGAGCTCGTGAACTGAACCGGCATGTTACGGGCCCCGGTTAGGTCGGCTAACCCGAACCTAACTCGTACGGATCCAATCTCGGCGTTTTAAGATGAAGATACAACTTGTTATACATTTATGAATGCATGAAACCCTAACATGATACTACATGAATGACTTAATAATCAATTCATACGGAGACAATAATTTCAGTAAAATCAATAAAAATCTTAATTAAAATGGACAAAGTCCTCCTAAAATGTATTAGGGGCCACCCTATCACAGTCACACATACTATATATATATATATATATATATATATATA